>JAIGNY010001139.1:257500-270000 GCA_020152595.1 Chiridota heheva
AATTAGGGAACTGGCTAGGACTATATCGTCCCTTGTGTAGGGTAGCTTAGGTTGCACACACAAGCTTGATATCAATTGACTCAGAGAGGAGGATGGTGAGTTGCATCATGAGAGTACCATAAGTAAAACGTAGTAGAGGGTATATTACCTATAGTGAATTAATGCAATAGGAATGATCGAATGAACTGAGAAGTTTGGCCTGAGAAAGACACTTCAGGCTAAACGTACGATGTAAGAAATCGAAGAAACGTTTGTGTGGTAAAAGGTACGATTTTAATGACCATTATAGCAAACTGCATGCGGAAATAAATCATGGCGTCGCAACAAATATGTACGGCAGTTTTTCCTTGCTTCAAAAGTCCCGACTGGCTCAGTTGTATATCGTCCGCTTTCAGTCGGTAGGCCTAAGTTTGAGCCTTGATGCTAGAGATTTCCCAAATCCCAAATAAGACCTGTTGCGTGTTGCTCTGTCAGATGAGGAGGACATGGTTACTCAAATAATTATCTGCGTTGATCTGAACGTATATAAAACTCCGCGGCGATGTCATTGATTGTAAGATATGAACAACCTGGTTTGAAAAGGATGTATATATTTAAAAAAAGACTTAAAACGAGAATTCATTGTGGATATTTATAGAAAATGCACGAGAAACTGCAATGCACATACGTAGCTGAGTTACACACTTATAAAATGTACCATCATAAAGAAGTTACAACAATTTAAAAAGATATATAGTCAATGTTTGACATATCTACTTTCAAGGTATATGGAAAAGTACGCATTCACCAGAAGAGCTTTCAATTCTGAACAGAATAGTTATAAATTATGTCAAAAGCACCTGTAGCTTGCTATATATGGAAGAGAAAACAGCTCAAAACCTGAAAATTTACAATGCTGTGAATTGGTTAATTTTTAACCACATGTTATAAATAGTTTTGCTATTCTGTAGTTTATTTTCTTCTAGGTTACAATTAAGCTCAATTCCTTGCTACCTGTCCATAGATCTTTAAGAATTGAGGATGCAAATTGTACAACACGTTGAGATTGTATAACACGTTGAGATATACTTTGCACTTTTTATGAAAAATTGAACCTACACACTTTGACAGTTGTGTCATTTAATTTGAATGGAGATGCACTGCACATTGATAGGCATTACAGTATTGCAAGAGTCAAAATTGTTAAAACATTTCTTTTGAAAATATTGGTTTATAATAATATTTGGTGAAAACAAGTGAAAATATAATACAATAGTATACACGTTCTGAATTAATGTATTATTTCTTTATTTGATCGATTGTTGTAGAAAACCTTCTCATAATTCACCATCTTGTTGCCGTCACCTTCTTATGTATCACTTAATCAAATAATTAAAGAAGTTTGGGAACTTCAGAATTAAGACATAAGGCGTTTGCAAGTACAATCTGCAACAAGATGATATCAGATATATACGGTTTAATTTGACCACAAAATACAACCCTACTTTTAGTTCTAACTTAGATGAGGCGACAGGGTAAATGTGTATTGAATCCTTTATGTATTCATTCTTTTTTACTGAACTGGATTTTTTTTTTCTTCAGATAAATTGCCAAAAATCACTCCCATCCTTACCTATGTTCTGGCTGGAAAATTTTGCACTTTTATCAGTACATATATTTTGACTTACTTCATGCTCTTGCGAGCGGAAGCAAACAAAATTTTCTGCTTAATACAGTTGCAGTATTTATTCCAAAGTTTCCATGTTATACTTTTTAGTACATGTTGAAATAACTAAGACAATAAATATATTGTTAAATAATGATATGATATTCATCGTCCTCTTCGTAACCCCGTTTTGTAAAACACATTCTGTATTTAAGGATACATTTTTGTGAATGATTTTGTGGTACATACTACAAGCACACCTATTTGAGGAAATCAAATTCATGTTGTTTCATACATTTGAATGAAATGTTCCTTTTCAATAACACAGGTTCACAGCTAAAACCAGTTTTTGGAATTAAATTTAGAAAACACTCTTCTTCTTCACCACGTATTCGACTTTCTTGTGGAACAAATGATGGTACAATGATCAATCTATATATAGTATGTTTTTATATCTTTTAATTTGATAATGTATTTTAAAATTTCTTGATACAATCTATTCATTTTTGAAAATGTTAATAACTGGCACTTTCAGCATTGGTAAATTTTGTAATCTTATAAACAAAATTATTAACACACAACAAAATGTGAGGGGTGTGAGGATGTGACATTGATATTCTTCACAAATCAATTTGACTTCTCCTTAACAGGTTAAGAAGATTTTTTTCAACATTTTGTTTCCTTTTATTCATCTAATTAGTAAAAGATGAGGATGTGTCCTTTAAGCCTCTTTGAATATCTTAAAATCAAAAAGATGAGAGAAAAAAATATCCTATCAAAATTGGATTGAGAAATACTATATCGTGTCTTTTCTATGATATTTTGGACTAAGAAGTCATCCACTTTTTCTAAAAGTCTGATATAAAGCTCAAAACGACTTGTTAAAATCGGTCTCCAAATGATTCAGATTTTAGTTAAATGTAAAGACTTACTCAAGTGATACAACTGCATAATGCTCTTGCTAATGAGCAATGTAGAAATACGCTACAGTTTATATTAGTCCTATAATTGTCAATCAAAAATTCTTGTACGACCTTATTCCACCTTAACAGACAGGCAGGAATGAATATCTATAGTATGTTTTAATTTAGAATAGTAATGTTAAATTGTTACTGGTTATGCCAACAAATCTTAGAAATCATTCAGATTAAAACAGATTTTAAATGTAATAGAATTATTTCTTTTCTTACTTTATTTTGCTTTGCAACATATATTTCACAATAATTTATCTTCAAATAAAAGACACAAAACTACTGTTTTACACGGAAGCTTCCAGGCCTATGTGATGTATTTCAAAAGCGACACCAAACATTGTAATTTGTACGAAACATATTTATTTTTCATGAAGTAAAAGAAGAATTGCATAATATACACAAATAATATTTTTATCGCATGTTTTAACTGTTTACCAATCACATTACTATAGGAAATAATTATCTAATGCTTATCAGGAACATTTTAATTGTTCATGGTCATATTAAGAGATAATGCCATTTCAGTGCTTGAAGCAGTAAAGACAGTTTTACTGCAAAAAGGGCAAATACTAGAAGCAATATTTGGCAGCCCATATATACACACATATACAAAGGCAGTATGATATTATTTCAATCGTTCGGTAATAACCAGTCTTTCTAGTACAACGCTAGCAATAGTTCAGTTTATTCCAAAGGGAGTTCTAGAAACGTTACTAATCCGGAAAGGGATGTTTTATGAACTTTAACCTGCAAGCATATATTCTATTAAACATTATATGTAGTTTTGTGACTGAAGATATGAAAGAACGTGTTCAAATGATTGGTATTAAATACTGGTTTAGTTCTAGAGAGAAGCAAAATGAAACTCAGTTTTGTTATTGGCGCATTTGGAAAACGAATTATAGTTAAAGAAATTGTACACTTTTATTATGTGCTTTGTTACACACGAAACGAGCCGGTTTCTTAAAATAATGATTTATTCCATATTTGAAAAAAAAAAGAGCTGTGTTAATAACAACTCATGACATTATGATACAACTGTACAGATGTTTGGCAAGTCTTCCCTTAAATCTGCCTCAAAGAAAAGTGTTGCAATGAAATTACCCAAGGCTTTCCGCGCTGCACTTCACTGTATAAGCTATTTTACATCATTATAAATCTATAACCATGTGATAACATTATTACACCAACTGATACCAAAAATATCCAATGTTCAATACTGAGGTGCATTAACAAATAGGTGATTGCAGAGGTGTTATGAATCAAAACAGACGTGTACCGGTAGTTGTTGAAATTTGAGCATTTGAAGATTTTATCATTAAACCGTAAATACTCATTGGTTTGCGTGACATTAGCACGAAATGCAATAGGTCACGTACACGGACTATGTACTATCTGTGTACCAAATATGATATAAATCCAATGTGTCGTTCTTGAGATACCGCATTAACAAGCTTGTTTTAGTTAAGTCATATTAAGCCCCGCCCATTATGCATATTGAACAATTTCAACGTTTTTATAAACACGTACACACTAGCTAACATCACAGTTATACCATATATGAAACAAAACAGACATGTGGTTTCTAAGATATTTAATATTTCAAGATTTTTACATTAAGCCCCGCCCACTCATTAATACGCAAGACATCACCACCAAAAGCAACAGGGCACACTTACAGGCTATCTTATTAACAAATATGATACGAATCTAATGTATTGTTCTTAAGATACCGTGTTAATAAGCTTTTCTCAGCAAAATCATATTAAGCTCTGCCCACTGCACATATTGATTAATTTAAGTTTTATACCGTGAACACGTAAACACTAGTTAACATCATAAACATTCCAAATATGTAACAAAACAGACAAGTGATTATTAGAATATAAGCATTTCAAGATTTTTACTTTAGGCCCGCCTACTCATTAATATGCATGACATCACGACCAAAGCAATAGGGTACATCTACAGATCATGGGCTATCATATGATATGAATCCAGTGTATCTTTCGTGAGATATCGTGTTAACAAGCTTGTTGTTACAAACACACACACACATACACACATACATACACCCATACACATATGCATGCATGCATACATACATACACACGCCAGCATGACTGCATAGGTTCCTTATGCTGTTAGCATCGGAACCAAAAAGTGGGATTTTCAGTCCAACTTATACTCTTAACTTTATATGGCTTTACGATTCAAGGCCTATGATATGCAACTGAATGAACAAAAGTAAAGATGTTCATTTGTGAAATATACCAAAAAGTGTTTGCTTTACAAAAATTTGACATTGTACCTAAGCTGCAATTTGAAGGTGATACGTCTATATCTGTAAATTTAACCACTGATGATGATTTCCACAACAAATATATTTGGCGGGATTGAATGCCTTTCTACACCCAGAACAATGTCAGGGTTCATTTCAATTCCCATTAGGTCTGCAAGCTCAAGGAAGTCTTAGATTTATCACATAAAGGTCAAAGGCTCTTAAAATCCCTCAGCACAGTACTTTTTTTAAACCAAAAAAGAATAACATTTTTGAAAGTGGCCGGCTGTGACAACCAACAACCAGTAACTTATTTATTATCAAATACAAAGCAAATGACAGATTGGATTTCAAGTGCAAATAAGTCAAAACAATCACTTATATAGACTTGTAAGGCTGTAGGAAGCAGTTCAAGCAGAACAAAGCTAACTTGTAATATTAAAAGCAATGAATGTTTAGGGGAAGAAGAACTCACTGTCCACTTACAAGCTATAAAGATGACTGGAAAGCTAATGTTAGAAGTTTGTAAGGTCATTAATCTGCAGAAAAAAAATTAATTACATAAAATATCAGAACAACAATAATAGATCAAAGGCAATTAATATTTTCTATAATAATGATAATCATTTTTAACCATTGGAAACTATTTAGAATTTCAGTTATTTACAAAAGGAATCTAAACAGGGTTGTATGAAAATTCTAAATTGTTACAAATTTTTTCATAAGTCTGCGATGACTGCATTTAAATTTTGAATACCTTGTACCTGGAATCTAAAGCTAAAATAGATCACTTTATAGGCACGTGTAAGAATAGGGTGACTTTTAAGAATAGGGCTTTTAATGGACAGAGCAATTGCTGTATTTATTTACAGAGACCATTATTTTTCAAAATATGGCTCATAAAAGTTAGAAGCTTTTTTTTATAGTTTATTGACTATTTGATATTCAGGAGGACAGCTGTATGTAATATTTTGAATTTGATTCCTAAACTCTAGTAACTGAAAATAATGAGACTGTGTATTCTAGCTATCTAGATATAGATAATGTGTGGTAAAGATCTAAAGCCGTTCTACCGTGCACGCTACCTCCTTCTCATATGGCAGAAGATTACAAAAGAATGGATTTGCATACAAACATTGCACATTGAGACCTAAAAGTACAGAGTTGTAAAGCGATCAGTATTTACCGGATTTTGTGGCTATTTCGATGAATTTTGAATGGATTTGAAATTGATTTTGCTGCTATTATCTTTACATGCATAGACCTTTTGTCAAAGATAAGGCTTTTCTGTCAAACTAAAATTGAAATAAACAAGGGGTCTTTAATTATCGTATAAAACACTTTTCCTGTTATTTGATGGTTCTCGTAATCAACACAAATATACTATTGAAGGACACACCCTGTGTTGTTTCCTAACCTCACGTTCAGAGCTGAAGCTGCTTTACGTTCTTTTTATTTACTACAGATGCTTTATGAGTTTTAAGTTTTGATTACTTTAAAATATAAGTTTTGTTGAATTTCTTCTTTCTTCAGCGATATCCCTTTTTAGCAAAATATTGATAATAGAAAATGTTTTCTCATTGGACGATACAAGAATGCAAGGCCCTTTGACCGATTGGCTTGAACATCTAGCTTCACCACTAATGAACGAATATTCCCCTAAATTTTCATAAAAAAATCATTTTGATATCTTATTCTGTTTTAGAGTTATTGCATTACAAAGAATTCACCAATGTCTTGAAAAGTGACCGGTGTCGTGTACCGTGCTACGTCATACTTCATTTAATTTTATTTATTTCTCCACTTTCTTTAACAATATACAACAAATTATTTACATAATATAGATTGAGTGGAGGAAATCTGAAAAGCAAGTGCTTGACAAGCAGGCCACCTTTACAAAAAATAAATAAAAAATGATAATAAAAACAATAACCCACTAAACAAAAGTCAAAAATTACATTTCACAACTTAAATATATACTCTACCACAGCCCTCCCCACTCACCTCACCCACCCCCACTCACCTCACCCACCCCTAACCCGGACCCTCCCACACCCACATACCCACCCGTTATATAGCTGTTCCTAAAATTAATATTTGGTAACAAGATATATTTCTTAGTTTTTGGTAAATAAAGACATTGAGGTGATATTCTTAAGAAGAGGTTATTCCAGAGTTTAGTACCCAAATAGACAAATGATTTTTTTGTTGGCAATGTTATTAAAGCTGAATAAATGATAATTATTGGAGTGTCTGGTAAAGTGGCTATGTATACCTTTGTTTGGTTGAAATAAATAACAGAACGTAGACGGTAACAACTTAAGATTTATTTTAAACTAAAAATTCCCATTTGGTGCTTTCAAAATGTCATAGACGTTGAGGATATTGAATTTCTGTTAAATACTCCCTATGTCAGTATTATAATCAGATGGTGTGACTTGCATACCCAAGACAATTTGTTATGTATTTCTAATAAACGAAATTACTTTCCTTTTATTTAGAATATAAGGTACATAAGAAGATAGAAAAAGCATCATGTAAATATCATGTTATACACCCATATCAATAATTAAGCAAGTTTTTGATAATTTAGAAATAAACAAAAATTTAAGACACTGGTTAAATCTTTGAAATGTAAAAACTCCAAAACGGAATAAGATATCAACATATTTGTTCACCATTTGTTTCTCTAAAATTCACCGGAATGTATCTTTCACGTTTTCGATGTTTCGAAAAATATCACTAATCTCATAAAGTAATCTAATTTATAACGAATTTTCTTCTTAATATTTTATGTTTTGCAAGTAAGAAACACCTCTTAAGTGCAATTGTCAAAAAAGGCAAAGCTTTTGAAAAATTTATTCCAATAAAAACACCTAATGTGCAAATAATACATATTTATACAAACAACAAATGTGGGTTGCCATTGACTGACAATGGGAATCTTGCACTTCAAGGAGATATCAAAAATATTACTAAGTACTTTATATCTAATTTTCTCTGTTTTGCATTCGTTTTACATCCAAAAAAACAAACAGGATGAATGCCATTCTCGTCAATGCACTTCTACATCGATGTAACTTAAAAAGACATTTTCAGATTTCTATAAAGAATTTTAAAAAGCTTTGGAAAAGTACTATGTTTTGCCAAGAACAACAAGGTCGGCATTCCATTGCAAGCTATCTATTCAATAATGAGTACTTGATATTCGATGAGAGAAATTATTCAACTTTTGGTATATAAAAAAATATGAAATTTTAACATACTTAATAAATCTGACTGATAAATCTGAATGAATTAGCATTCGCAATTTGTTATTATGCCTCTTCATATTTGTTACCTTTGTTTGATAATTTATCATGACACACTTTGGTCTACAATCAAACTGACATTTACCACAAACAACATTATTGGCAAAAATCAGTTCTTTCACCATCGACAACTTGAACTTGTTAAAGGATATAGGTTAGTATTGCATGTTTTTCTCCCAGCCAATATTTCTCTTCCTTTCCTTATTGTTTGTCTGTAAAAGGTGTATTCTTACGCAACAATTCATCCAGTCTTACTCTTATATTTAAGAGTTGGTTAAGATGAGCAACGATTAAAATATGCTTGATAAAATTAAACTTTTTCAGCATTTTGCACACTTACTAATCCCACGAAGAAATGGGTCTAACTCGAAGATTGCACCATTTGGAAAGGAGAAACAAACAATACATGGAACGCATGGTTAATTTCCATGCAAATTAAATCTTTACTTTTTCAGTCAGCAGTACTAGAGAAATGCTACTAGATATATTATTATTACTATTAGTTTTATCGTTGAGATGTGGATGGAACATTACAATGCAAAGTCTGCTTTATTTGGAACTTTTTTTTTTTGATGCGCAATTGACAGCAGACAGTGTTTCACTGGGTTGGCTTTTGTCTGTAACTGATATTTTGGAATGCTCGAATACGTTTTCATACCACACGATGTGTCTGTTTCTGATTTTAGAAGAGTTAGAAATAAAATGTAATTCTAAAAGACTGAATACCATGATAACTATCAGGGATCTGAGATCATTAGCATATGGTGCCAACTATCTCTTGGAATTAGAACCGAGGAAACATGTTGTCCTCTAATTGTAGTTACATCCACAAAGATGATTGGCACAACTTCAAGTTATCTATCTGTTTAATAAAAGTGGTGGGGCGTTCTAGTGCGCTTGGTTTATTTGTTCTCTTTAGCTATCATGTCCCGTTAGAACTTGACATTTTCGGTGTATGAAATCACCTGTTGGAATACACGGTCACGTATTGAACGCTATTATTATACACGTTTTACCTGTTCCACACCATCTGACCAACTGATCACATTTAGTTTCCCTATAGTACTCAAAGTCTTAGGAGTGGTCGCAAATTCCCCGGCCGCCATCTAAGACAATAAGTTACCTGGAATAAATATTCTTTGTTTTACGTTTAAAAACTTGTTCACACAATAAGATTAGCACCGTCTGACCATACATAATGACAACCACAAACTTCACTTAGATAACATATCAATATATTATATTATGCATGTCGTGGGGCGTTTTTTAAATCAGTATCCAAGTAAGACAAAATATGCTATGCGACTCTGCGACAACTAGCGAATGAATTTAAAGGCGAGAGTAGAAGAATTGATCAAAAACCGGAAAATCATATAAGTTATGAAAATAAATATTACTCACTCAAATTGCTTAATTCAACCACCTTGTGTAAAAGTAATTCTCAATTTAACTAAACATCATTGCTACTTTAATAGTATAGTTCATAAAATTCTCTGATGAGTAGTTTCTAAGGCTGTCAAAACCTGTAAGTTTTAAATTATTTAATCTATTTCTATTAAATCCAGCCTTCATGATTTCCCTACATAATGTACCTGGTGTCTCTTTTATGCCCTTATATTCCTTGTTTCCATTTATGACTGAAAACTCCGCAAGGAATAGCATATATTACGACGAGTTTAAAACACGTTCAATCCCAACGTTTTATTTTTTCTTCTTCTAGGTTAGGCAGTAAGAATTATAGACCAGACCATTCTTAGGCATAGTTATGCGATACAATTATGTAGCAATGAAGAATTTATGAAGCATTTCTTAAATGAAAAGCAGTTTTCGATTGATAGTTTGCCATTTCTACAACGCAAATACAACCGCTTTATTTGAGAAAATTTCGTTATTTATATAAAAATAGAAAGAAAAGCATTTTATGGTATGATGAAACTTACTTTGAAGCTTCCACGAAACATTTCGGTACACATTTGTGGTTTCAGCATGCCCTATTTCGCAACAAATGTGTTGTTTATTCACGATTTTTTTTTTTTTTTAGTGAATCTCTTAGTCGATTCTCATGGAAGGTAACACTAATTTCGTCTACTGAAATCGAGAAGACTGTTAATTTGTGGTGAAAAAACATATGAAGAGTTTGAAAGATAAGTTTTAAAGAAGATCATATGGTGTAAAGGAGATATTAAGTTTTAAGTTATATCAGATTTGTGTAGAAATAACTAGAAGTGACACCACAGCCTCATAATCCTACCATTGTAGCCTCATAATCCTACCACTCCAGAATCACAACTCTACCATTCCAGCCTCACAATCCTACCATGCAAGCCACATAATCCTACCTTTCCAGCCACACAATCCTATCCACACATATTTGAGATTTTATGACTAAATCCTACAACCATTAAATATGTCGGGAGAGTGCTAAAAAGCAGCCTAGTTAAGTGTTATGGTATTTTTTCAATAAGTAAAGAAAAATGATTAATTAATTCTTAAATAGATGCATTAATTGCAATAGATGCAACAATTGTTGAGAAAGTAATGGTATGACGTTGCACTTATACTGTAGACTTTACAAACATTTGATAACTTTAAAGGAATATTCCGGTTAATTATCTTTTACATGTACTTTTACATAGGAAATTAAGAAGCAAGCAAAATTGTGATAAGAAATGGGAGTACTTTAAATGTTAAGGGAAATCAGTTGCCTCTTTCTCCATGTGTTTTACAATTGCAAACGAATAGCTGTCAGAAGGATGGCAAACATATCGACAGAATTATGCTTCCAATTGTTAGGAGATGGAGTGGTTTTTATTCAACTCTTCCATAATTTGTCCCTAAAGTTTCCGAATTTCGGCATTTAAATCTTTATTAAAAGAAAGTTACTGAGAGGTTTCAAAGAAGCTCATATCGAATTTGAACAATGGTTCTCTATTGCTGTTTTTGTTAGCTGCTTATTTTTCCGTTGCGTGTTATAGCATCAGTTCGTAAGAACTCTTGTTTGATATAAGAATAAGTCATTATCGGAATGGACCTTGTAGAGCATCTGTCTTCGTTCAAACATTTTAGAAGGTCTACTACCAAACACACAATAAATGAAATGTGTAAGTGAAAATGAGAAAATCGGTATTAGTTTCCTAAGATATAGCTGACAACTATAAACGTAGGGGGATTCAGGTAAAGCTTAGTGACCCATCTTTTCTCATCTAGTAATCTTTATACATAGACCAGAGGGTTTAATCTTAACGCCCCTTCCTTAACTTCTGTATATAACATAAAATTGTTCACTTAAGATCCATCCAAAAGTAAGAGTTTTTACTTGGAACATATTTTTTTAATCCAGTATACTAGGACCGATGAGAAAATCGGTATTGGTTTCCTAAAATATATCTGACAATTATACACGCAGGGGGGATTTAGGTAAAGCTAAGTGGCCCACTTTCTTTCATCTAGTGATCTTTATATATATATTAGAGGGTTGAAACTTAACGCTCCTCCCTTAAATTCTGTATATAATATACAATTGTTCACTTAAGATCCATCTAAAAGTAAGAGTTTTTACTTAAAGCATATTTTCTTTTTTAAATCAGTATACTAAGATCGTTTATCACACTACTCTTTCTTGCTTGGGTGATAATGTTTGTAAGCCAATAACTCACTCATTTCATAAAGAAATAATCATAAATGCATACCATTGCTTACAATATGTCCTTTTTTTCTAACAGGGACGTTATTGTCCGTTATAAAACGTATTCCGTCTAATGACGACGACGAGCTCGAGGTCAGTCTAGGTTTTGTACACACCACTGTAAGCTATACGCTAACGTAGTATGTATTGTAAACGTCATATCTGGTAGTTACACCTCGACAGAGTTTTGATTTTCAAGATGTATTTTTGTAAGTTTAACGGATTTTCATAATACTTTTAGTTTCTTTTCTTTAATTTATACTTCCAAAGTACCATGACAGCTATAGGAGGGAAGTCCAACGTGTAGTATGCTACACTGAGTGACGATGATTGAACATTCTAACGATCTACTCTAAAATGGTTTCCTTTCAGTTTTTTCTTCGGAACTTTAAAGCTTAGAAAAACTTTCTTTTCCTCTTCCCAAGATTCAATCATTTTCAAATTCTTTGTGTTAGAATCTTCTTAGAAAGTTTTTTTTTTTTGAAGACTTGTTTTGCATAGTGTCGGATGTTTTTCGTCTTACCTTTCAAGGTAATGACATTACGAACTTCTCTTGCAGTGACCCGTAGTTTGTACCGAAATATGGGAAGGCAGCTGTGCTTTG
>JAIGNY010001139.1:275000-282500 GCA_020152595.1 Chiridota heheva
CGTATTCAGGTATTTCGAAAGATATTTCTGTATAAGTATATTATGTATTTAATTAATAATAGTTTTTAGCAGGTCATTTATTGTTTTTTTATATTTCCAATTCAATTTTGATATTCAATTGTTTTTAATCTAATTAAATTGTTCTTCAGTTGATTTCTGCCTAGTTCTATTTAAATCAATTGTTTTCGTCTGTTCTGTCTGTTTCGCGTGTTTCATTCTGGATAGTAAGCAAAAGGGAGTGATTGAAGCTATTCTCCCTATATCAACTAACTAGTACTTGCAATCATTTCTGCAGGTTTTCAAAATGTAGTTAATAATTTTAAATAATAAAACAATCAGATCAAATATTTTGTTTGTCACTGCTTTGTTTTAGTTCATAGTCTTATTAATTTACAAGTTTCTGTTAGTTTAACAACATTTCCTTTTTTATGAATTTAAGTTTAATAATTTGAATTACCAGATAAACTTTTTGTTTGTCTTTATACATCTGATGTATTCAAAATATCTTGAAAGGGTTATTATCTGAACGTTTTAAACACTGGCAAAATGAGTTTTTCGGTGACTGGGATAAACAGTTATTATTATTATTATTATTATCATTATTATTATCATTGTTATTATTATCATTATCATTATTATTATTATTATTATTATTATTATTATTATTATTATTATTATTATTATTATTATTATTATTATTATTATTATTATTATTATTATTATTATTATTATTATTATTATTATTATTATTATTATTATTATTATTATTATTATCATTATTATTAATAATAATATTATTATTATTATTAGGCACGGTGGATAGCAAGGGTGGGAGGAATTTTTACATACATTTTTCTCCTTGTAAGTTTGACATGATATTTTGACAAGTATCTATGTTATGGTGGCTCTATGTACTACTGCTTTATATTTAAAAGTTTTGCAATCCTTTTGCATAAAACCGTATTATGACATAGTATGACAGTGTTGCATTACAATTGTGATTATTTTCAGTCAAAACGTATGCTTTTATTTATTTATTTTTTCATGTAGGCTAAACTCACTTGCCATATCGAGAAACGTCGCCCAATATGGAGATATCATATGCCTTTCATTAGATTTCAAGTCTTTCTAAAAATCCATTTAGAATATAAAATTTAAAAGAGTACTAATAAAGTATTACAAGGAAGTAATTATATTATGAGACGTAAATTATTTTGAAGTAGCTTAACATTTGCTTTGATTAAATGATTCATATGTTCAGATGTTTATTGATTTTTAAATTTATTTTCTCAATCAAAATAATGATATAGAGTTTTAAAATCAAATTTGTAATAGCAATCAAATCTATCCTGACTATTGTTCCAAAATTAACATGGACGATTACTGCTGTAATACTTATCTAGCTTCTTTCGAAGATTGTGAAAATAGTTCATTTTCATAATAGAAATAAAAACCTGATTAAAAAGATGATCTGAAATGTTTTCAATCGATCAAAAATGTAAGATTTTTAAAGGCTATTGAATGTTATCTTTCCTTGGTTGGAGCACGTTAAGAATTACTTTCTTAAACAGTAATTTGCTGCTTTTCTCGCCCGTCCCGCCCAGCTCACGCGACGTTACCTCCATCTCTTTTCTAGAGAATGGAATTTACATAACTAGAGTGTATGGACGAGATTGGACTGGAATCTCTTTGAATTTCATTTGTCGTGATACCCTCCTTTCTCAAAACATATTATTACAATATTGATATCAATACTATTTTTGAATCATTTATTGAATAGTACTGTTCATGAATATTTTGCCTAAAAAAAAGGGAAGTATTCTATTACTTTCTCTTTGATGGATACATAAATGAAATTTTGTAGATATTTTTTTTTTTTTTTTGAGTAGACACTGCATTGGGCTAAGACATATGTGGAGAATAAATGCATTGTTATAAAGTACCGTATTTTGGTCTATTATTTAGTTGTTTTGAAATATTTAAGTAGCTAAAACTTAATAATCAGCGCAACATGACATATACCTAACACATTTGAATGAACGTAGCTTGGAATTTGGAAACCTCCAGTAATTGACACTGTAAATCCCAGCGCATAGGAAAGGCTCAAAATATCTTGCATTTGTGTCTACTTTTGGCTGTTGAGGAGTGAGAAGTATATATGATAATAGCAATCGAAAACTGGGGTCACTATTTTTAGCTTGGGATTCCCCAGGTAGACACCAGCTGAGCCGAACTTTGCAGTCATGTGATTGTGAGGCGATATAAGCGTCTATCATACAGTGTCGGTTTTGAGCACTTACTGTATGCTTTATTTACCTCCATTACATTCTGTAAGTGCTGCCCTTTCTTCAGCAAGGACGATACATTTTCTTTTTTATATTGAACATTTATTCATTCAGTAGTCATTTGACCATTCTGCTGAGTTACTCTCATATAGAACATTTATTTATTCAGTAGTCATTTGACCATTCTGCGGAGTTTCTCTCAGCCACACCATTTTCATTTACCTGAATAAACCACTTAAGTTTCAGAACTTAAACGTGCCTCTCTTTGTTATCTTTAGAGGATCAAAGTTACATGAAGTTGATTCCTGGTAAATATTTGCTCTGCACCTCTCTACCTTTTTCTAAATATGAGGCAGTCAATTCATCACTCCAGACTCTAAAGTAGGTAATTGTTGTCAAATTCAATCTTGTTCTGCAACCTCAAATATCCTTATGTACTTATTTTAATTTGTTTTATGTATAAACTGCCACATTAACACCCCATTTTCTGCTCGTTTGTTCCATATGTAATGGCTCACTACGCTTGCATACAATACATTGGTTGAATTTCTTGTCTTTATGGGCAATTAATCTCACATCAAGAAAATTTATTATCCATTTATTTAATCTCCTCCCGCTGGTACTAAATAATGACTGATAATTATCGCATCTTTATATCAGCCAGAAGACGCACGCATGATACAAAATCGGTTTTGTGTAATACCAATAACGTAGCGAAAAGAATTACATGGTAAAGTTGTTACTGCTATGTTTTTAGTATTGTAACAATTGTACCACTTCAAAAATTGTGATGAACAAGGATCGAAATGTGGGATATTTATGTCCGTTTAGTATTTCCTTATCTAAGGTCCCTTGGAAAAGTGAACTGGAACCTAGATCCTGATTTCATGAATTTTCTTTTGTGTTTGCAATCTCGTAGGTTGTGATAATGGGATTACATACCTAATAGAACACACCCTCAGGATAATATGGTATTATTTATATTTAGAAATATGTGACCTTCTAGATGCCATTTGGTGAAAATTATAATTAAACTGTACAAATGAGATTCCGAGTCTGTAACATTTTGATGTTTTATATTTTCTTTGCAAATTTGCTTTAATATGCAAGTATACAATTTGCGGAACAAGCTGCCTCGCATTTCGGTATCTCTCACGAACTATAACAATTGCAACATTTGCTCAACAATGCCTCTAAAGGTCTAGCCTAATAGCTTATCCCTTTATATTATTTTCGATTACGTGGAAGCAAACTATGCAACTTGAGACTCGATTCATAATCGTTTAAGGCAGATTATATTTACTACAGTACTACAAAAACAAATCTCGTCCAATGATGCATTTTCAATGCACATTCTGAAAGTACGAATTGACCATCTCCGTATTTGTTACTTGTACATTTTCAATTTTCATTCTGTAAGTTGAGGGATGAACATGAATTATGACTGTAATCCTTCATATTAATTTAACTAAAATGATTGGAACCATCGTCATCAGGTTGCATCTGAACATATACCGTGTGTTAAAGGTATATGGACAGGTAGCGATTGTGCCATATTTTTTTTTATATTCCGTACATTTCATTAAAATACATCTATCAGAAATTTCTGAGATATTCGCGAAAATGTGAAACATTAACCCAAAGAAACGGCTGGACTTCCACTATTAAAAACAGGCGTGTGACGTAAGAATAAGGACACAGCGAAGCCTAGAATGCATAACTTTTAGTGTCACTAAAATACAATAACAAAATACAATTATTATTATATTGCATTGTCTATCTAGAAATATCTTAAATCATAAACCTTTTTGCCCTTTGCATTTGTTTTCATAGTTTTCAGTATGTGTTTATTGTATCTTTTTTGTGCAATGCGATATAACTTATTCTTCATAAACGATCAAGATACCGCGCATAGGTATAGCAACTCAATTGTTCAGTGTTATTTTACAGTAATCTAATATTTATAATTTCAAGTGTGAAATGCAGCATCTCCCTCACCCCACCCAAACACAAAATCAAACTTTTACTTTGTCTTCTGATGTTTATTGCAAAATGAGGATTTCATACAGTCCATACCTTTTAGTATTAAACGAGTGTTGTTCGAATCAAAATTGTTTTATTACAAAAAGAAAGGTAAAGTTGCAAGTTGTAAGGTAACACAAACATCGAGGAAGGTATAAACTAATACACTACTTCATTCAACAGTTTTTTTTCTCTCATAAATCATAAAAGGAATTATAACTTTATTTTGGAAAAGATTTTCCGACATTTGAAGCTATTAATTTAGGTGTAGGATCGGCTGTTTGAATTAATAATGTGCCGATTTTGAAGGGATTTATAACTGTAACTATTTTAATACTTTTATTCAATGTATCTAAAAATCTGACCATAACTATAATGTCAAATACCATTCGAATTCACAGTTATCGTGGAGAGTTGATTGTTTTGTAATTTGTAATTGTTAAAATTCATTCAAAATAGTATGTAAATCCTAAAAGCTATGGGAACCAACAATCATCCTTGTCTTGATATTAAAAATCAATGTTTGATGCGACTAGACGAACTGATGTCACATCTTATATAAACCAACCGTTAATTACAAATCAAGGAAAATCACATAATCACATTTGGTCAGGAAGTTCTCTTACTTTCTTATTCGTCTTTTGGTATATTGTGGTAATATATCTGCATTGATTCTAATATTTCTGACACCATGAAAAAAAGCATTCGATCAAAATCTGTTAAGCATTAGATTGAGATTCCAGGTCTTCAATACCGTAAACTTTATGACTGCCAGTGAAAATACCTTTCTTAGTCTATGCGACTCTATAATATTTTTTTTCTTCTATATAAATCTATTTTCTAAAATATTTTAACCCAAAAGAGTTTCTAGATTTTTACCATACAGTATATGCTAATTCAACGTCTGACATAAAAATGTATTATTTTCACAGACTCAAATTTTGGAAAGAAAGGGAAAGTTTGTCATTATGTATGATGATGCATCATAAATTTTGAATATCACAAGATATTGCCACAAAATTGTCATAACTCGAGAACTAAGTAACAACACTTTTCTACTCGGAATCGAGTGGGTAATAAAACAGACGCCCATGATATATTTCTGAACAAATGATACATATTATTTTGTGGTCGTGCCGATAACGTCCAACTCTGCAACTTTCAATGGACTAAGTAATTTTACAACATCTTTAAAGGTGTGTTAAGAAACACACCAAAAATGAAAAATGTGTATCTTTTCTTCGGCAATTATTGCGTTTACTTCGTGTTGCCTCTTCCCAAATGTAATTGATAAAGCCACATAAGTAGAAACAGCATAAAGGTAATTACAACAGCACTAAAAGCAATTGTATTTAGCTACTAGGGGAAAATACAAGACAGAATACGAAAAGGAAATAGTTTCTGCAGATTAAAGATAACGCTAATCACAGAATGTGATTATGTGACCGTCGTGTAAACCTGGATATAAATTTCAATGATAATTAGCAACATAATGTTTTTATCATTACCTTCCACCATTTACTTTGAATACTGAATGTTTGATTTAACTCATAAATAGAATAGAATCATGCACTTGATACATTTTGTTCGTGTTTTTTGTTTCATACATAGGCCTATATCTCTGTGCCAATGTTGCACCAATGAAAAACACTTGATAGCCACAATTTCATTATTACCTTTTTCTGGATGTAATCAATAAATCGCAAAATTATTGGTAAAAGCACAAAGGAAAGTTCAAAAAGCAACACACCTGTGGAAAACAACAATTAAACTGCATACGGATGAGAGGCAAAATTCAAATTATATGCAATGAAGCTATTAAACAATCCTTTTTTTTTATTATCTTTTGTAAGAAAACAATGATTTTGTATAAAATTTTAATTCACGTGACAGTGTGGAAATATGATTTGTAATATTATTTCCGAATGGAATGTGCAGAGGCGTAGGAATCAAGAGGGGGGGGGGGGAGGCTGCCCTCTGAAAAGATTTCACCTTCCCTGTTGCATACTTTCTTCCCGGTTGGAATGTAAAATTGGGAAATTGTTAACATAAAATTGAAAAATGTGGTAAAATTGTTGGATAATATTGGTTAAATTAGCCAAATTTCAAAAATTTGGCTAATATTTCCCGAAAATTTGCACAAATTTCCCGAAAATTAACCAAATCTCTCGAACATGAAAAGAAATTTCCAAACTTGAAGAGACATTCCCGAAAATGAAGGAATATTTCCAGAAATTGTAAAAAATTGAAGGGGATTTTTCGATTAACAGCAACTTTTGATGGAAACCTAATTCACCAGTGCAATTTTTCCACTTGTCACCGGGATTTTTTATTTATTTAACCCCCTTCCTACGCCCCTGCATGTAAGTGTAACCAATTATGTCTGAATGCTTGACATAATTACTTTTAGGTTTTCTCAGAGGAAGTTTAACACTTTATTTTACTTAATCTAAAATATTCTTCATTGGAAATAAACCTTACACGATGGACTATTTGCTTGTTCAATATATAGACAATTAAAATTAGTAGCGTTTTTCACCAGATTTACGAAATAAATGTATTTCATGCAACAAATATCTCAAAACTCTGGAAGTTCAAAAAGACAATTATCAAGTGAGATATGATATGTAGTTTTTAACTATGCAACTTTTTTATAGAAATGGAAATGTTAAGACTAAAGTTGTATCTTTATATGATTATGGCTGATTAACTGACTGCCAAACTTGACTTTTTTATGTTTTTGAAAAGAATTATTTTTTTCTAACGCTTAAAAATCGTTTAAAATATGATCAAGTTGATATAGCAAGACCTATAACTAGTTACAGAGAGATGACCTGAGTTACAGTGGTCATAGGATTAAGCTTTTCAGAAAATATTTGTTAAATGTTTTTATTTCCATGTGGGTCACATTAGTGCAGTGAAATAAAAAAAAAATCCAAGTTATGGAGGTGTACTTTATAACCCCTTGCGAATCCAGTCGTACCAAATGTGAGCAATAACTGCTAAAAATGCGAAATCACAAATCACTTCCAGCCATAATTGCCTGACAGACAAATCATTGTGGCGCAGTTGTATCAATGTTGAAATATACCAGCAGGCATTATATTTTTCCCTTGAGAATTTCAACATGAAAAAATGCACAACTGAAATAAAGATTCGTTTCCCTTTTAAAATATAAAAATGACAAAGCAAA
>JAIGNY010001139.1:285000-292500 GCA_020152595.1 Chiridota heheva
AAAAGAAACAAGACTCACCGGTGTTGGCGTGTATCCGCCGCATCCACGGGTATATTTGGTCTGTTCGTGTCGCCGTATGCTGATTTTTCATACTGATGCAATCCGCTGAAGCATTACTACCGGGTCCACTGGGTGCTACCATGCCTCGAGGAAGTATTGCCTCTCTGTTAAACCCCATTGTCCCCGCAGCAGGTTGACTGTATTTGAAACATTTAGTTGGGGCTTGCTGAGCGTAGGAACATTGTTGTAAAGACTGTTGAGGATCAATGTTTCTTTGCGGGTCCATCATAATTTGTCCAGCGGTAGTTCCGATACCTGTCACTCGATTTATATCGACTGGGTAGTAACCGTTCTGCATTGGTGGGGAACCGTTGTGGTCCGGATATTCAGCACAATAAGGGAATAGATTGCCGTCTGAAGAATTACTTATGTTAACCGACGAAGATCTGTAGGGGGAAGCCTGGCGGGGCGGTCCGGTTTCTTCTAGGTCTGACCCAGGGTAACAAGGTGCCGCGGCTCGAAATCGAGACACTCCACGATGCTGATGTTGGTGGTGGTAATTTGATCCCGCGCCAGATAAAGGAAATTCTGCGCTGGTCACTGATTGAGCATAGTATGAGGTCATTGTAAAGCTAGCGTTTAATTCACCTTGAATTTGTGTTTTTTCGACACAGCTGGAACCTATCAGTGTCTCGTCAGTCGATTAGCGAACCCTAACAAGAAGTTGTTACGCTCCCTTGGTATTTACCTCTTTTACGAAACACATATCTTCCTGAATTCAGACCTTGCAACATTACAATTAGTTGTTAAAACCAACATTATCAATCAAAACACTATGTCACATGACTTGGTTCGTCCAATCGAGAAAGCTGGTGCGGTCTGTAAAATCAACTTCGTTTCGTGAAGTAACTTGTACGAAGAACGCTTGAGTTCAATTGGAGCGAGTTCCGTGATATATGCAAAAATGATATGTAAAAGTGTCTCAGGCTTAGCGGTTAGAAAACCACTTATTAAAACGTTTTACCATCTTTTATTAATGAGGATTTTGTTGTCTTTTGAACTTAATGAGATATTCGTAGAGTACACATCACAAATTTTCACACAAGTTTTCGGCCGTTGTGCTTTTTCTTTATCATTTAATTCATTGTTTAATTGCGCCTACACTTGTTGAGTTTGTCAGGTGATCAGTCAAGGAGGATATATATATATATATAAATATATATATATATATATATATATATATATATATATATATATATATATATATATATATATATATATATATATATATATATATATATATATATATATATATATATATATATATATATATATATATATATATATATATATATATATATATATATATATATATATATATATATATATATATATATATATATATATATATATATAATATTATTTATATATATATATATATATATATATATATATATATATATATATATAAAAATATGTATGTATATATATATATATATGTAATATATATATATATATATATATATATATATAGTATATATGAATATGAATATAGGTATATATATATATATATATATATATATATATATATATATATATATATATATATATATAAATATGTATATATATATATATAAATATATATATATATATAGTATATATAAATATGAATATAGGTATATATATATATATATATATATATGTATATATATATATATATATATATATATATATATATATATATATATAAATATGTATATATATATATATATATAAATATATATATATATAGTATATATAAATATGAATATAGGTATATATATATATATATATATATATATATGTATATATATATATATATATATATATATATATATATATATATATATATATATATATATATATATATATATATATATATATATATATATATATATATATATATATATATATGTATATATATAGTATATATATATATATATAGAAATGCTTACAAACAAAGGTAACTGATGTATTGATGTACATAGATAAACAGTGTCGTAATGATTCAAAGCATTAAGACGAATGAAAGGGGAGCAGTCAAAATAAATAAATGAATAAGTGGAAAGTATTAGTCCTCTTAATAATTAGAGAGTAATTTGTATACGCTAAATGAAATGAGTTAGGAAGTTATTTAGCGGAATGTTTAATTTATTTTTTTTTTTATGTTATATTGCATCACCTATTTTTTTTTTGAAATTGGGTGAAAACATTTAGATTATTTTTAAAAATATATCTCAAATAATTTACCGAATAATTCTGTCAAGCCTTTGTAGATAATTGGATATATAACAATAGTTTGTCGATCCTTTTCAAGTTATGAAGAAATTAAGATAGCAACATATAATTTCGTGGGTACTTGCTCTTTCACCGGATGAGTTGTTTAAAGTACGCCGCGTGGTACTCGGTAAGGAGCCAACAGGTACATTTAACCCCGTCTGGGAACTTTTAATTTTCAAGATAGAATGAGATAGAATATTGAATGTAACCATCTGTCTCAATATGGTGTTAGTCTATTGTCGCCATTTCCAGGTAAAACTGGCTTTAAATTGAGCATCGATCTGCTAAGTGAGGAACTGACCAACCACAAATTGCATGAGAGTGAGAGTATTTTCTCCTTCTAAAACCAACACACCACCCCCAGCTTACTCTCGCTCCCATCATTTAAAAAACGGAGTTGATGTAGAAATTAAGTTTCTTGTGTATAAAGAGGCAAAATCGTATCAAGCAGGAAGGCAGCCTGTAGAACATGCAGACATACTGACAGTCAGACAGACAACAGAGGGCATACCGACAGATAAATGGAAAGGAAAATAATTATATGTTCATGTAGCCATGTGTGCATGTACACATAAACACAAGTTTAAATCCTCATATATGTATATATCTTCATACATACAAAGCAAATATAAAGATTTATAACTCTGGGTTTCACAACTTAACATGACATGCAATTTATTAATCATCTTGGAGACTTGAAGATACTAACTTCGCTGGTCTTGCGAGGACTGAAGAGGTTTATGGCAGACGAGAAACGAGACCACCACCACATCTATTCGACTGTACGTGTGGTATAAACGACTACAAACAATCACTGACTTATCAACTTTTTCTCCAATGACCGTGAATTCTACAACATGATGCCTTGACAGATGGTGTAAATACAACTTATGCCTGCAACGAATTTTATCTTAGCAACGATATGAATTGTTTGTAGAAAATCTGATGAAGTTATTTCCATCACACATATAAAGAGAATGTTGTTTTTAGAATGTCAAAACTAAAAAATCTTCACAAAGATTTGTAAGCATTTTTATCATGTTGTACCAAGGATGTACATCTTGCTGAACTTATATACAATGAAGTTGAGTATCCCTGTGGAATGAAGGTGAACTTGTTAATATGATGAGGAAAACAGCTAGCTTGGCGTCTTGATTGTCTAATCTTTATATTGAATGGCGCTTATGCAGGCAAAACTGTTTGTGTACACTTCATTTGATATATTGGTAGGCTGATAAGATGTTCAAAGGCACGCTACTCCCATCCAACGAAATATTTCTTTTTTAATATAAAGTGAATTAACATTTGTAAACTGCAGAAATGTTTTAAAGAGTATTCCCGAGAAGTATCTTGTTCATGTATATAACGATTTGCTTTAAAAGCATGTTCTTATCTTTAATATTCCATTCTGAAGATAATATATTTCACCAGCGTGTTAAACAGTGACCTTGCAGTGTGCAGTGTGATATCACACTTGCAGATTTAAGACAATATGTATTTCTTTGAAAATTAATAACCTCTTGAAATATTTATTTTAACAAAGAAAGTGAGAAAATGAAATATTACCTGAACCTAAAACTGTAAATCACTTAATTGATTTGGCATTTCTTCTTTGTGAAAAATGATAAAAGAAATGTCGAAACCACAAACGCTAAATGCGCAATTTGCAGAAAAGATTCAAAGAGAAAAATAAATAATTCATACTATGACAATAAAAAAAGGGTTTTCGAAAATCATTAGTTTTTTAAGGGGAATTTTGTAGGAATATTGTACCTTATTTATGAAAATGTCAGTTTTGCCCAAATTGCCAAAGTTGTTTATCTCCGCTGTTGGGAAGAGGTGGGGTGGAGGGGGGAGGTGTAACACGTCGGCGATTAAAACACTACTTATTTTGCCTTTCACAGTGCAGTTTTCAGTGATATAATTAAACAATGAAAACTCTTTTTCGCTTATTGCCATAACGTCCAATATTGAGTCAATTTGCACAACGTTTACCCAGAATTTGAACAAAACAGCTACAGGAATCCTGTAATTTCGTAAGGATCAGGTGTCGTAATCTGTTCGCTAAATCAGGAATCCTCAAGGACTGTCAGGTAGCTCTTAAGAACAATGCAATATTTAGCTTTTAGATATCGATAAGTAACAATTCGAATCAAAAGAGTTAACGGCGAAAACATTTAACGGTTTACAGATACAATTAAATATTTAGTTCACAGTGTTAAACTTGTTTTTGCCTGGTTAAAACTTTTATTGAAAAGACGATGATTTACTGAAAGGTAGTAGCCATGAAATTTTTAGTCCTCTCTCTACAAGCCTATCACCTGACAGCCTTGTGTGATATTCGTATAATGTACTAAAAAGACATTTTTAGATTTTTAAAAGAGAAATGATTGCGAGGATAACTTAAAAGGAAAACAAACTTATATTCATATGGATAAGACAGATGCACAGGATTACAACATTAGACCAATGCAATTTGAAGGTTAACTAGGCCTCCCCTCTTTATTGTATAATTCAACGTTACAGAAAGACGAAAAATATATTTCTAAACAAGTGACTTTTAAATTCCACTTATAACGTTAGTGCCGCAGAATCAAAACTCTGGTTTCATTCATGTTGATAGATGTTAATTAAGTCTATATGATTGCCCAGCATAAAATATAGACAAACACAATCAGGTTATCATACCACGTGCCTAGCATTGACGTTTTGTTTTGAGAAAATATGACCTCGGAGCACGAAGGTCTTTCAAACGTTGTCGCGTCCATCGACGGAGGGAGTGAAAAAATATGAAGAAAAGAGGTGCAAATTCAGTCATTTTTCATTCTCCTGTCAATCTAAAGGTGCCAGGGCTTCTGAAGGTCTTGCAAAAAATACAGCATGGATTGACAGATTTATGTGGATGTAGGATGCATTAAATCAATGGACTTCAAGCGCAATTGTTCTATTCTTTTCTCACGTCTGTTCCTTTTTTCTGATAGATATAGGGTCGGACCTGTGTTTCCAAATATTTTCCTCCAGGATAGTTTACTTGTAGCAAAATACAATAAGAAATTAAGTGAATATAGGTATGAAAATACCATTGATGTATCAGGTACTCTCTCGACTCGAGATTTATTTTTGATCAAAATAACATTCTAAAGAATCAAATTTCTTGACAATTTTTCGTAAAACAGCTCTAAAATGCAGAGGAAGTTTTTTGTTCTCATGGGTTGTAGTTTTTCTATTTCTCTTTCGATTTTATACCTCCTTTCACCGCGTCGAAAGATTTTAGAAAATGAAAAAGAAAAAAAAATCTTGATACTTTTCGAAGCGTATAAGAAAAAATATTTTGTTTAGTTGTTGAAGTGCTATTGGTCTTTGTATTAATAGTTTTCTTAAAGAGTTATTGTTTTTGCTAAATTAATTGACAGGAAACTTAAAAAAGCCCCTATAGCAATTTAGAACTTATTTGGCAATCTAACGATTAATTACGGAAGTAACGCTTCGCTTAATGAGCTGAAGCTTTCTAGTGAATAGCAACCAGGTACACTGGTTGCATGTATCGTTTTAAAGTTTGTTTGAAAAAGTATCGAAATAGATGTCAAATTTGATCAAGCGATAGAATCATTCTTGATTATGTATTTAATATGAAATACCAATTTGTCCTATACTTTTACCCTTCGGGTACATGATTAATAGCAATGTTTAATCCGTGCGAATATCCTGTCTTTTGTTAGAATGTTGGTTTAGGTATTGTTCCATATATGTAAGAATGAAATATAAAAGGTTTTTGACAGGGGCCTTATTAACTTCTTAGAATTAAAAAGACAAGGCTTAAAGTTGTTTTAAGTCGGAAAATAATGGGTGTATAGACGATGAAGACAAATTAACTGTTGGATTAAGTTTGAATTATAACTTAATAAGCTTGATCGTTTTTCCAAAACCAACACAAGGCTTGTCATATGTATCATCAAAAGATAAGTTATATTCGAACGTTCCTCATAACCTTTTTTCCCAATTAAATAATTGTTTGGATATAATTATCATGCTTGTCATCCGATTTTTCACAAGTCAGTCGACCCTTTGCTTTAAATCTTCTTAAGAAGGGGACTTAAACTAAGAGAAATTCACTTGATGAATATTCATGAACTAGGAAAGAACATCGAAAACATTTATGACTGGAACAAATGAGGAAAAATGACAAGAGGAATATTATGAAAGAAGTAACTTAATTGATTCTGTTTTGACTTTGTATTATTTTGTTTCCTTTCCATTTGTATGCAACATATACTTATGCACATAAAAAAGCATGTAAATCATATGGTTATAGGCCTTTGGACAAGAGAAAAAAGATATTTCTTATGAAAAAGAAAAGAAAACAAAATGATATTTTGCTTAGGCCTGTTTTCCAACTTAATTGCAATTTGATTTGCATCATCTATTGTATGATCTATTGTATGATCTATGAATGGTATAAAAAAGATACAAATTCAAATTGCATATTTAAAGCATCAAAACAAATAAGAAATACACATTTTCATGGCAATCTCCAAAGGTGTATCACCCTAATATAACATTTTATATTAAGGCCATATGTATTAGGTATTCAACGAAAAGATATTCAAATGCTAGGATTGGTTTTATTATTAGTGACACTGATTTCAAGATCTCTATAAATAAGAACTTGAAAACCAAGTTAGATGATAAATTGCCCAATTCAAATGACACCGTTTTTCCACTTTTCATGACCTTTAACTCGAAAACTACCCATTTGCCACCTCTTTTCACCTGACCTTAAAATTCTAACCTTATATTTTAAAAACCGTATTGCTGTTTCGAACTTTCAATTAGCTACAAATCCTGACATGTCAAGTTATTCAGCTCCCGTCAGTTCAATGAATAAATCTCAGATGACCTTCAACCTTTCACCTTTGAAACACTTTACTGTGAATCTTCTGTGCATCGTCAAAACCAATAAGAAGTGCTCCACGATTTGAACTTTCAATTTCAATGTCGTTGTGTCTTGACTACTTTTTCTCTCATTTCCTCATTCCTTGCAACGTTAATTACAAACCATCTCATCCCAGTTTGAATAATATCATAATCACTAAATAAGGAAACAAGATACATCTACACAATATGATACAAACTGAAGCAAACAAAAACGGATAACAATTTTTCTCATTTGGTTTAAAACAG
>JAIGNY010001139.1:300000-310000 GCA_020152595.1 Chiridota heheva
ATCAACCGAACCATTTTATACTCGAATCCGAAATCGATATTATCCTGTAAATATTGTGTAAAATTTGTATTGTTAATTAACATTAATGATGAACAAATGGAAAACATAAAATGTTGTGAGCTCTTAGATGATCTTTGATTCCAGAATCCCTAACAGTAAGGAACATTTTTCAAACAAATAGAGATCCAATATAATTGCATATGAAATTAAGTTTGGTTTCAGCGTGTTGCGTTTCAATATATGTCGTTCGTATAAAAAATGTCAAAGTTCAACAAGTCATTAAATCTGTAGCAGATTTAGACATGTTGAGGCCCTAAGCTGAACAAACTAATGAGCACCCCCCCCCCCCCTCATTCCCCCACCCCTGCACACACACACCCCTTTTTCACTGCGGAGATATGAAGTACTGGAAGCACACACGAAATATGTGAATGCCAGGAGCTTGATTGACAGACAGCGTTGATTGCATTTATTAACTTTAAAATGTAAAATGAAACACAGTTCACTTATTTTTGTTTAATGATCAAAGTGAGGCCCCTTTTTTATACGAGGTCCTAAACTTTAGCCTAGTTAGATTATGCCTAAATCCGGCACTGTATTGAATGTTACTCCGGTGTTATTTATAATCTAAAAAAGTGAATAGCGAGAGCATTATGCTGCTTTTTTTTTTTGATAAGAAATCACATTTTTTTTTATGTGACTTCCCAAACAGTTATTTTGTGAAATATTTACACCAAAACCCTTTAGTATTCGTCACCGATTAATAGGCCTAGTTACATTTCCATTAACCAAAAAGGGTTGCACATATCTATAATTTAAAAGAAAATACATTTTTTACGAATTGAAGTGGACATTGTCATCGTACATAAAGTCACTAAATTTACATTTAAACAAGTTACTATATCATTATTTCCACCTTGTATGCTCTCTTGATATTTGATTATAATCATTTCATGATTTTTCCAGTTTTCTGTATTGTTTTATGATTATAAATCTTTTAAAGATTCATTTATCCTCATGAACATTACTTCTTTTTGATAATACTTGACCATAAAACTTCTCTTACCCGTTGTATATTTTCCATTATTACCAATTTTCAATTATGTAACACAGGTCTAGTGTAATGTTTGATATGAATAAACACCAACACTGTAGACAGAAGTGCATGTGCAGGAAATCTTATTTGATCGTGCGTCTGAATACTTATTCAATCTATCGATCTCAGAAATGGGTATTGATCAAATGATTATTTTTGTTTTACGCCTTTATTAGCTCATAAATCTTGTATAAATGCATTTAATATTTATTAAGGCTCATAACACCTCAAATTAATCGAAATCATTTTGCCGAATCGACATGTATCATTATTTTCATGGGTTGACAACAATCTAAATCTAAAAATCAAAAATCAATATAAAATCAAAATCTAAAAAATAAAAGATTACAGTAAAATATATTGTACTCCATAACGTGATATCGAAAAATATGCTCGATAGTATACTCTTCATATCTTACATTTAGTTTAGAAACCTGCAATACAGCCAAAAAATCATCTAATTGTTAATTTTTTGCAAGAGAAACTTAAATTTAGCTGGTGTATTTAACAGTCACACAGATTAACAATAAAGTGAAGAATAAATACTTTTGGTTACAATTCTATTTATTTTTATATTACTCGAAAAGGTTTTTGCTTATTGAGATTCTCTAATCCTGCCAGCTCAAAAGGGAAAACTGGTTGATGTTGTACATTTTGGCTTAACCATGTTAACCTTCCCGATGTTCTCGAGAGTTGCTTTCAGAAGTTCAGTAAGCTGTAATTTTCAAGACAAATTTTGTTGAATGGTACATTTTGAAATATAATTTCCAGTAGAAAGTTCATTTACATGTAAAAACATACAAAATGATATATTGAAACAAATGCACTTTCCCACTTACGCGCTAAGTGAGCAAAGCATTTGATTTCTATGTTTTATTTCTTTTTGTATAGAAGTAAAAGATATAATTCTAAATCAACGTATATCCTTTGATATTATTGATTACCTGATGGATAAAAGATATTTGGTCTTTTCAAAATATTTAAGTATAAAATCACCTAATGGAAATCGCATAATGAAAAAGTTTGGATTATAAGTTGTTCAGTTGTTATAGCTCTTGCATGAGAACTGATTGGTCGTAGGCTTAATTTTGACAATAATGACCAGTTTAAATGAATGTTTAGGAATTAATCGTACCGGTGCCTCCGTCACACTTCCTTTATGCCTACGGCGAAACGTGGCATGAAAGCCTTGCTTCTTTGTAGTATTAATCGGGTGTAGTCATTTAGAGAGTGGAGAAGAGTCGTTAAGCGGGAGTGTTATTTATTACCTATAGGTTCGACTGTCATCTTTCTCGGCTTGTTGTTTGTCTGGATTGAACATATATGCTGTTTAAAATGCAATTTACATCCTCTAGATTTTAAAAAGTGAAATGAACAAAGAAAAACAGATAAATTTGGATAGAAATGATTGTCTTAAAGAATTACAATAGATTTGTCGGCGTAACGAATCTTAAGAGTGCACGATTAATGACAAACCCTACGGCTGACGGGGCACCTGTGTTGGAAACACTGAAGGAGATAAAATTTTGAGGATATTTGGTTTACCTTGAAATTGGACAGACAGTTTTTTTTATATATTTTATGTAAAAGCAACTATCAAGTTGTATTGTGTTAAGGCAAGTAGCAAGAAATGAATGGAATATATTCTGTTGTTAAAGAAAATAAAACAAATGGTAGTGGTATATGTTTCTATAGGCAACTAACGTAATTTTTCGTAGATATTAGATTCATAATTCAGTTTTAATTAAACGTAAAAATATGTGATACAATTACTCATTAATGCTATTTAAGTTTAATGTTAAAACTATCTTTGAAATAGGCATCATGTTATGTGTAAGTTGACGAAATAATCACATTATCCCTCATTTAATAGTTTTCTAAATTTTGTATCTAAGTTCTCTTGCCTATAATTACATTAAAAGGGCTTCCAATAAACCACTTAATAAAACATCATGCAAATGTTCGATTATTCTGAAAAATGATACAATAATTATACTACATGTTACAGTTTTTTACTAATATATATATTTTCTTTTATGTTTATGCATTTAAGTTTTCCGTATTAAACTTTACATATTTTTTACATTTTACATATTCTATTTTTTCTTCACTTCTTTCTTACATTGTGTATAATCTCCTTTTTTGGTAACTAATTTCTAAAAGAGTTTCGTGATCTAGTCTTCTTATATACTTTGCATAGTATAATACTTCATATATCTACACCTTCATTTGTGTAAAATAAATGTTTAATTTACGAAGACGGGATTTTATTGGAGGTCCCCTTTTTATAGGGACAGACATTCTGCAATTTACCTTTTTTGACACGCAAAGATGTTACAAAAGCTGTAAAAACAAATACTTTTTTTATTTCGTTTCAACAAATTTGAATAGCAGAGTTGTCGAAGTCTGGCTTATTTTTTGGCGTTCTTACTTTAAACTTTTTCAAATGAAAGACGGAAAAACTATGAGGCTAACAATATCAACCAATACATACCTTGTATAACCCAAATACTTAGGGTAACGGTATACACCCACTCACATTTCTTGTAAATAATTTTCGTATGTGTTTTCAGATGCGAACAAGAATAACTACAGATCAGGGAAACACCCAATACAATATGTTGTCGGGGTGTTCTTATCTCCTACTGTCCTATGAATTGAACACTCGCGGGTTTTCTGTTCTAATCCTCTCTGATCATTTTTGCACCACTTCTACTTTTTAGTTTACGATTTAGAGGTTGTCTTTGAATTAAGTAAATTTCCTTCATTTTCGGAAAGCTTCCTTATTTTTCTTAAATTTTCGAGCAATTTTTCTCAATTTTTAGGAAATGATGCCAAATTTCAACAAAATTTACAATAATTTCACCATTTTTATGTTAACACTCTCCCAATTTTACTGCACCCCTACTTCCCTGCGCTCCACTTGAGGATGACATGTTACCGAATTTTTGGGCCTACGTTTATAACTCCCATTAATCTGTTACCTGTTAGGCTTTCCTCTCATGTCAATCGACTTGCCTATAGAGAGAGTCTTCCAAAGGATTATGATGAAGTTAAAGCGTCTAATCTAAAATTGAAATATTTTGAAAATCTAAACCTGGCATATCTAGAGAAATTAACAAAGAGGCCTTAAATTATTACTATTTTTGTTTGCCTTAAAATAGTTGCCAGTAGTTGGAAGAACTATGCTCTCCTTTTTATTTGCATTATCTGAAATCTGCAAATTTCCATTAAATGATATTTGATGCCTGATAAATTGTTACGTCGGTTTAGGAGAGCCGACCCGATTTTTAAAGATCTGAATATTAAGGATGTCTGTATATAACACATTTCTTGACGGGACTATCCCAAAATGGAGATAGGAGGGAGGTACAACTATACATTCATGTTAAAACACCGAAATTATCACTGATCAATATATCTGTCAAAATACAATTGTTATGAATATATATATATATATATATATATATATATATATATATATATATATATATATATATATATATATATATATATATATATATATATATATATATATATATATATATATATATATATATATATATATATATATATATATATATATATATATATATATATATATATATATATATATATATATATATATATATATACATACATATATATATATATATATATATATATATATATATATATATATATATATATATATATATATATATATATATATATATATATATATATATGTGTGTATATATATACATATATATATATATTATTGTATATATATATATATATATATATATATATATAGATATATATATATATATATATGCATTTATATATATGTATATATATATTAATATGTATATATATATATATTTATATATATATATATACATATATAATATATATATATATATATATATATATATATATATATATATATATATATATATATATATATATAAATATATATATATATATATATATACATATATATATATATATATATATATATATATATATATATATATATATATATATATATATATATATATATATATATATATATACATATATACACACATATATATATATATATATATATATATATATATTATATATATATATATATTTATCAGTAAGCCATGTTGTACGACAGAACATGATCAGTCAGTGTATGTTTTTTATATTTTTGTACTGAAGTCAAAATGTTATGCATCATTGATTTCACTCTAATGATGCATTCTATTCACTTACTTAAAATAGAAACAATCCTTGCAGTCGTTGAAGGTCGCACCTGAAATCTTTTGACTCTCATTACGCCAAAATCTGTTTTCTTCAATTGAAAATGATGACACCATCAACAAAAAGAGACCTATCTTTCTGATGGTGTCTGCATTCAGTCATTGCAACATGACGAGGGTCATAAAATAGTCATTACTCGTTTTTAATTGCCCGAAGTGTTGCTTATATATCATTGACCAGATTTTGAAGCTTTAAAGCGCCTCATCACTTGGACAGTCTTAAACGTTTGAGAGACCACAAACTACAAATCATTCTTAGCAATTGTTTTTAAAAAGGTGACAAAGGTGTTTCTTTTTGTTTAAACATCACACAAACCAAATACAGGCCTGGTCATAATTTAGTTAATCTTTTAGAAAAGGCTGCAAAATGAGATTCTATCCAGCAGCGGTCTTGAATAGCTGTCAGCAGTATTTATTTTGTTTTTCAGTCATGTACATTTGGCAATTCCTGCATTAGCCCGAATGATGCTTGTCACAAACCACAAGAACAAAAGACGAAAACATTGTGATGACATTGGACGACAAAAAATATAATGTAAAAAAAAAAGAATTTTCGGAATTAATGATTTCATTCTCCTGTACTTGTTGTCATTTCTTAAAAATACATTAATACAAAAATCGTTTACAACAATTCTGTATCTGTAAAAAGCTATTGAAATTGTTATGAAAATCATGCATCGATAGTCCATATATAGTGATATTCTGTAATAAAGCATAAGAATAAAACACCGATGTTATAAGATGAAATAGAGGGTCAAATGGCATTTTCGATATAAATAATTTCTTCAATTTAGATTTTTCTAGCATTCCTGTAACTGCAAAAAGCTATGAAATTCACGCAGCTCTCTTTTTTAAATATGTTTTCAAATAATACATAAGGAAATGATCACATTAAGTTACATTTAGTACAATAACCATCGAGCCACCTGTTGAGAAGTTCTCGTGATACTCGTGAAAATCCTGAGACGGGAAAAGAAGTAGCAAAATCAATTTCATCCCATGCTTTCGATTTCACTCAGTTCTAATAAGGGCATATCTGGTATCAAACGTCGGCGACACACGCGCCTGAATCTGTAAAGTTTTACGCTTCATAGGATTTACCTGTGATGATAATCGCACGTGGATGAATTCTCTTCTCGTAAGTATTTCTTACATTAATTCGTGAAACTGATTAGAAATTTAGTTTTACGGTTTTGCTTTGGCTGGTGGCTGCAATTTAGGAATGGGTGATGAGAAAATATGATCATAGCACACAGCACGTCGGCGTTGGTGAACTCAAAACACATTTGTGCATGATAGCAAAGCCAGGAATGTAAACGTACTTCGCCTATGGACATGCTAAAGGATGATATGTAGTGTGCACTGTGTAACGGTATGGTTGTCAATTAATGGATCTCAATAAATGTTCCTAACAATTGTGCCAGCTATGCATATCGCCCCATTTTGTGCAAATTTAGGGAATTTAAAAGATTATTTTGTTACTATGAGTTTACTAGTCGACAAACTGTTTCTAAGAGGATTTACGAATATTGTTAGTAAAAGGTTTACTAAAAAACTACAACTAGAACACAATACTTAGGAAGATTTTGTATCACACGTTACATATTACACCTATTTAGCAGTCCTAAGATTAATTAGCAAGGGATATCATTTGCATTGTAATGTTGTTCTCAATGTTTTAAATGGTCTGTTATGATTTCTTCAAAGATATATGCAGAATCTAAAAACCATCGTACAAATGGATGAATGGTGAAGAAGTTGATATAAACTAAAATTGTAATATTTGTATCTCTTCTACGTTATTCAACCGATTATATTTCATAGAAAAGTACGTAGACGATAAATATGCAATGTTTTTGCACTGCTGGTCTCAAGCGCATTAAAGTTTAGAAGAAAATTGATATGTTTTTGTCTTAATTTTAAAATTCTTTGAGCTTAAACTATGTCATTACTAAAGAGCAAGCAGTTTTAGTTTTATTTACTTTTTCCTTATAGCAATCTAAGAAACAGTTTATTTGGCGTCAACAATCAATTGATATTATTTTGCTCAGCATTAAACGTTTTGTTAATCTCTTTGATAAATGCATAAATAGAATTGTTATCGCCAGCTTCCAAAATGTGATCTTCATTATACTCAATCAACATTGTGTACCGTCCTACTGAATCTCGCGCAAATTCAAGTTGTATAGCACAAGTACTGGCAGCTGTAAAATTACCGTGATAGAATTAATTAGTAGTTTAACTTCAGTTCCAAGTTATTCTATAAATTTTGACGTATCCGGGCATTAAAACAATTCTTCTAATGTCTGCTGCTATATTTTACCGTTTTATTGGAGACATACAACGAAATATTCATATCGGTGTATCGAATAAACGTTGTTGTGCGATAGCAAGCATGTTTCAAAACAGAATGATTTAAGAATCATAGGAGATTGCATCTCGCGCACGAACCACTTGCCGACAAGTCGGCGTGATATTATTGTAAGTGCTTGTGATAGTGTTAGCCTGCACAACACTTAATGGTATTGTGCTCACGGTTATCCATTGATACAGTGGTCTTATTTCAAAAGTAGGTGTAGATCAAAGAAATAAATGGTGTAAAATGAAACAAATATCATACTTGGTATAAGTAAGAACATATACATGTTTCTACACTTTAGGACGCTTATTATGTTAGAGCCACATTTCATTTGTGTAAGGAATATCAATACAATTCTCCATTCGTAAGAAGGTTATTGATCATACTATTCATCAAGTACTGTCAACATTTCGCGCTCCTTGATGTTTCCAAAAAAGTGATGAATGAAAAACATGAAAGAAAGACAGTCTGACAGAGAGGTGGATGCGAAGAGAATCACGGGGAGTGGTACACTTTTACGATACTACTATACATAATTTTGTTTATTCAGGCATGATGCAAATTCAGTATTTAGGAGAACGACCCTCCCTCCACACAATCAGTGATGTTGTCTGATATTTGTCAAGAAAAGACAAAAACATTCGTTTTTGCTAGTGGCGATACACTTTTTTTTGGTGTGATTTTCCATTTTCTCCAATCACCACGTACACGTTCTTTTTTGATTTTCTCAACAATGATTTATCTTTTCCGAGTTTTGTTAATGCAATCTTACAAACCAAAACAGAAGATAAATAGCCTTCAGCATATCTTGGATCGATCTATCTTCAACTTAATTGTTAACTTTGGGTATTTTGTCAAACCCTGCTCCCCAAGGGGTTTCTTAGTGGGTTCTGGCAAGGGGCGTAAATGCGCAAATGGACGCACTGAACTATATGCTTAAAGAGAGTCGACTTCGAGAACTTTGCGTGATTTTTATTGTTTTTATTTGATTTATTTCAACATTCACACGGGCTTACTCAGCTTAGCACTTGGCTAATCTTGCATGGGCCCCGTACAAAAGTACATAATAGGTGGAGTGTTCCGCCATCTTCTAGGTACAGACTTCGCTTGATATTATGTAGCCTAAACAAAGAATTGCACAGCGCGTTAACTATTGTCCTAGAAGATGTCTGTCATCGTCACGGATATCCGCGTCCCGCAAGTTTTCTATGATAAAGGACAAACTTAACTCTCTTTAAGCTGGAAACGTCACTTCCGGTTTTCAATTTTCCTTATTGATTATGAGAAATCGGCGATGATATCGATTACACGTGTAAGCTCCCATTTTGTGATCTATAACATGTGTGATCTATAACGGATGTGTGATCTATAACATCGCAGATTTCTTGCGATCGATATGGGAAATTGAAAACCGGAAGTGACGTTACCAGCACTGCGGCTTTCACTTCTGCATTTATTTATCAGACGATAATTTTCTTTTAATGTATGTATTAGTTTTCATTACACTCTCATCTGAAATTTTAGGGGGACTGAAGCCCCGGACCACCGCTCCAAAACGTCCAAAACAGTCGTCTTCTTCTTTCAATTAAGTTATTTTAGATTGCGTCAAAATCATCAGGATGAGCTAAAAGGAAACTCAGCGTTTCGTTAGCTAGATCTGTCTCAGAAGTTCAAACTTGATGTGCTTATATAATTGTTATTCACGCAGTTGTTTCGGATCACATCGACATTTTCAATCCATTTTAACAAACACATAGGTTGTTCGGTGCCTTCAAAATGGATCGCAAGTATTAAAAACTAGACAAATTCAGTCAATCACAGAAGTTAACCAAGCATATGCATGAATTCTGGCATATGACATTGTTTATGCAACTGACACCAAGATATTGCACAAACATATAGAAGGAGAAAAAAAGGTAAAAGGAATGTAATAGTTGAACAACGTTTTCCCAATTTTAACAAATATGAAGTTATTGAAGATAAAATAAGTGTCATCGATACATGCCGTTTATTTTTCACTATTTGCGAAACTGATCAGTTTGGTACCCACCCAACCATGTTCATTCAATTTACCTGGTTATTAGAGCACTCGGAATCTAGGGTATGCAAGGTATTCAGGTGTTTTACGATTTTACGCGACACAATTCATCTTCATTGGATGATTTTTCTAATGTTAAAGGACTGGTGACATGTAGCAAATTTGGTATCAACTGATGTATTTTTTTTTATTTGAAACAACTTTCTAATACAAAT
>JAIGNY010001139.1:317500-330000 GCA_020152595.1 Chiridota heheva
CCTTCGATCGCCGTAACCCACTGGGCTAACTTGTACAATTACTCTCTGCGCGTTATTAATAAGTATATACCTTGCAATACGAGACAATTAATCACGCAGCAAAATTTAAACCAATCAACAAAATTGAAAGGAAATTTAAGTATTGTGCACATATGACGATTTCGCTTCTTTAAAAAAAAAAAGTTTCCTCAGAAAAGGGTTAAAATTCAACACTTCGTCTTGGGAGGGATCTAGGACCTTTTCGGACCCCCTCACTTTTTTTGGCTACGCCATTGCCCCTCCTCCTCCTTCTACTCCCGTTACCGAAAATTTTGAGGCAAACTTTTGATGGAAAACTTGGACAAATATTGAGCAAAAAGTCAAATACTTCAGAAATTTTAGGAAAATCTTGGGGATATTTTAAGGGAAAATTCGGATATTTTGAGCAAATGCGGATATACTAAGCAACAAAAAAAAATGATTTTTGATACAAAATTGATATTCAAAAAAAAATTGTGCGGACCCTTTTCCCATGGCTGTCATAACTGAACTCGATATATTAGGACCAATTGCTTTTATCAGGAGTACCAAAACTATCTATTTTGCAAATTAGAATCTACACAAAGTTTCCGAGTTTTGGCTGTTTGGAAAGTTTTCGGCAAAGGGAGGGGGTTCTCACCCCCTCCATTTTAGCAACGCCACTGGTCACTAGTAGGTATATTCTATTATTGCTATACGCCTCTGGGTATGACTCGAATTTGCGTCTGGGTATAATATAGTCATTAATACCGGGGATTCTTGCTGTAAAGGCTTATATATACTGTATATTAAGAAGATCAAAGGGTGTATGAATCCGTATTTCGTAAAAACCTAATGAGGCAAAATTGGAGAAACCCGGCGAAAACTTGGAAACGATTGCGAATTGGAACTGTCTGATATATCAACCTTTCCTATTTTTTCTTCATCTTCATAATTCTTTTGATACCATCTGGGTTAGTAGCGTGGTGGGTCATGTTTTACTGGGAGGGGCAATGGAATTTTGGCGCCCCACCTCGAAGAAAAGCTCATAAGAGTAAAACGTTGGGCACATAAAAGTAAATTGGTATAAACCGTTTCGGAAATTTCTTAAAATCAGTGTATCGAATTTATAGGACTGTCAAAGCCCTGGAAGGGGTCCATGAGGCGAAGCCTCCGGAAGCGCTGCTTTGGTAAAATTTCCCAAAAATTAAATTTCGGAAAATAAAAGAAATATCCTGAAATTGAAGGAAATCTCCCGAAAATGATAGAAACTTCCCCAAAATTGACGAAAACTGCCCAAATATTTAAAAAAAAAAACCAAAAATCTTAGGAAGTGAAGGAAATTTTATGAAAATGGAAGGAAATTTTACAAAAATGAAGGAAATTTCACAAAAACGAAGGAAATTTTCCGAAAATGATGAAAAATTCCCCTAAATTAAAAAAAAACATCCCCAAAATGGAAGAAATTTTCCGCAAAATGAACGAAATTTCCTGAAAATTGAAGAAAATTGCCCAAATACACGAAATGTTCCGCAAAATGAAGGAAATTTCATGAAAATGGAAGCAGATTTTACGAAAATGAATGAAAATTCCCCAGAATTGCAGAAGATTTTCTGAAAAAATGAATTTGTAACACGTTCATTATTGACGGGCTTAAAATTGTGTCAACTGTAGGCATGCTATACAGCTATAGGGACGAAGCCCTAGTGGGGACACAGGTTTCGCAGGAAGCCCTACGTTTGTCATGGTTTTAATAGCAGAAAAAGGATTTAAGATGTGTCATCTTTCGGGCTACGCTGCACGTAGAGGCGTTGGGAATCCCTGCATTTTTCTCGATTTTCAGTGCAGAAAATTGCTTAATATTGTTTCAAATCCAGGGTCGACTGCCTAAGCTCCGAAGGGGCGAAGCCGCAGGAAGCTAATAGCATTTTTTGGCGTAATTTTGGTAGCAGAAAATTGCTCAAAATCGTGTCAATTTTAACTATAGTTAGTTTAAAGGATATTTTGGAACACATATTCAAATGCAGGATCCTATTGACTTCAATATGTGTCTTTAGTTGGGGTCTAGGAACTTGTTTTCATGTTTCTGATGTAAGAATAAAGCTTTCAGAAAAAAAAAATTACAACCTTGGAAATAAAACGTATATAAGATTATATTTTCATAACAATTTTTGGGCCCCTGTGAGCATTCCTTTTGAAAAGCTTCTACCAGCTGTATTCAATACAATTGTTTGCCTTTTTTGGCAGGAGCAGATATTAAATATTGCCGACGAGCTATCGCCATGCATCAGTTTTTGTCCGAGCGCGAAATCCAGGGGCCCGCTCGAGTGCCATTAATGGGAATATGGCGGAAAATTTAATCTTTTCTGTGGAAAATTCATGCGCTTTTGGACTACACAAATGGAATATTACTTGCAGTATAGGAAGAAGTTATTGATCAACACGTAAATTTTCAAAGGGCCTACAAAAATTTTCTCAGGACGATTTTGGCGCCCCCTCAGAAAGCTTCGCTAGGGGTGGGGGCTGTTTTTCCCCTGCCACCACGACACTGGTCTGGCTATTAACAGATGAAACGAACGTGCCGTGCATATTATATATACACACTGAATAATATGCGGATGGGTAAAAAGGCAAAATAATGGGTATGTATAGGCATCATATTATAATATGTGTCAGTAGTTACTGACCATAGCCGTAATATGTATTATACCGTATTATAATACATATTAGTAGTTACTGATCATAACTCTATCATTATTTGCAGTACTTAGTGTTAATACGATTTAAATCGGGTACTATAAACGATTTGTGTGCTAAACTACACAGCGCCCGGGAAGGGGGGGGGGGGCACTTCCATATGTGAGGTATATATATACATGTGTCGCCCGAGCAGTTGCCTTTTTTCATCATTTTTGCCGTAGTGCTGGTATCAAAAATTCAATCTCTCAAACTGCTGGTCTCAAAAAAATTGCATATTTTCATACTGCAAGTATAAAAATTACTTATTTTCATACTGCAGGTATCAAAATTATAAACTGTCATACTGCAGTTACAAAAAATCTCTCATACTGCAGTCCAATTTTAAAATTCTGGGCGGCACATACCTACCACTTTAGTATGGAAGTGCACCCCCTTCTCCCCATTTCCTCCTCCCTTTCTCCCGGAACACAACGTAGAATGTCGAAAATTAAATTTCAACTTGCAGACTAATCTAAACATGTATCCATCAAGACAAGTGGTTGGTTTTCTTTTATTTGTTGTGTATGTCATGTCGCATTGAGGCATAAAAGAAGTACCTTCACGGTACCTTAGCTCTTGTCTCCTCCTCCTCCCCTCCCACACCACCACCACCATCAGCACTTGGACATGTACCTGCCGCATTATCAACCGTTTCTAAGACTGTCGCCATGACAATATTGTTCTTGCTAGAGCAGACAGGAATCGAAGAACAGATCGTTTCTGCAATTTGATTTTTTCCATTATTCTTATATTTTGTATGCACAACCAGACATCCATCGATCCGGCTTCGTTTGTTTTATAAATCAAAAAAATATTAAGGTGCTTAAGAGTTTATATTTTCCTGGGAAAATAATATTAGAGAAAAAGGCTGCTGAATACAGAAAAGGAAATGTTTTACGGAAGGTGGCGTGCTTTAGAACTACTTTTGAGAATGCTATCACTGCCTTCATGTTGTCGAAATTTCATCACCCACAATAAGTTCCAAATCTTCAGATTGTTTAAATTTTGCCTAGCATATCAACAAGAAACACAAGTTGTAGGGATAACTTGTATTTAGCAGAATCATACTAATTAAAAAAATATAAAAAACCTCTTTGTCATTCAATGAAGGAGGTTATGGTTTTGAAATTTCTTTTTTAAAGTGGTATTTACACTCCAAGCCATGTTAACCAAACAGTGATATGTGGAGGTTGTATTGACTACGAACAAAATGGCAATTGTTGTTCAGGATGAGAGTTTTGTCATTCTCAAAATATGAGCTGATGCAGCCCGTTTTAAGAAATGCATACAGATTATTGCTGATGAACTTGTTTAGGATTGTCAGGCAATGCGACTCACGTTCATATCATGCCCACATTTACAGACACCTGCATACGGTATTGTCTCGGAAATAATTGGCGCAAAGAGGGACATACGCATATTCGTCCCCTCCAAGAATATTAATAACCAATGTCTACCGATCATCCCCCGAACGACCTACTGCGGAATCGCCTTCTATGACGATTCCTTATTATTCGAATTGTGAAGGGCACCGCTTCCAGCGGTTATCATGTGGGTATGTGGGAATGGAGAAGGGGTCGTGAAAAAATCGACTTAAAAGTCTGTAAGTATTCTGTCCATGGGAGCACAAATGGTTCAAAGGGCAATGGTGCAGTTGTGTTGGATTGGAATGTGCTCATTTACTTCCGAGAACTATCAAAATGTTCCCACCAGTCAGTTTTTAAAGGACACAAACTAACTGTATGAGTGATCCCGTGACTCGTCCCTTCTGATAGATTTGTCAGTCACTGCTAGGATAAGCAATGCCTGATCATATCCAGATAAAATTTAAAGCGTCTTGAATAGCTTTTTAACATTTTTTCCGTGAGTATCATCATGCACTCTAAAAAAGGAATGGCTAAATTTGACCATGACATGACCAACTATGCACCGATCCTAACTATTTCTATAATTGAACAACATATCTGACCCAGCCATATCAGCATATTATGGTCAAATTTGACAATACTATGGTCAAATTCGTTGTTCAATTTTGACCATAGTTAGGTGCATAGTTGATCATGTCATGGTAAAATTTGGCTATTCCTTTTTTAAAGTGTGACCATAGGCCGGATTTGGGGGAAGCAATCAGGGCAACTATGCATATGGTTTACCCCCTTTTCCCTTTTCCTTTACCCCACATACACACACACACACTCTTTCGTACACCATCGCGAGTATGAACCTTTTGTGTTTGGATAATGCATGCATTGTAGATGGCACTAGAGAAGAATTGCCCCTTCTTCTTTCACTTATTTGATATATAAGATAACGTAAGGCTGCGATTGTGAACATTTTGTAAGACAAATCACTGTTTGTGAAAACGCCGCTGTTCTAATGAAATACAGTTTACAAATTGAAGCCCCATTTTGAAGCATAAGGGAAAGCTGTGAATATTCTGAATTTTCAATGTTCATTAAATTCAAAAGAAAAACATAACCCGACATTCTCATGCTGCGTTTGTACCATCTGCGGTTCTGGTCTTTAAACAAATTAAATGGAAACCAGCAAATGAAAGATACAGGAATAAGGAGGAAAAAAATAGTGTTACTTCCTTTTTCACTCGAAAAGTATTTTCTCTTTAATTTTTTGGTCCTCGGAAAATCAAACTGAAAGGCAATTAACCTTTATTGTCTTTGATCTACGGTGTTGTTCAAACTTGAAAGAAAAAACAAAAACACAAATTGTAATTAATTCAAGAGATCGAGTAAAGAAAAGAAAAACATGAAAATTATATTTCTTTTAAAACGAATCGTACAAGAGAACGAAAAACGGAAATTTAGAAGTGTCTACTCAAACAGGGTACCAAGTTGGCTTATTTAAAAAAAAAATCCGTTATAAACTTTTACAGTTAACGTAGGAAACACTTCACACTATATGTGATATTGCATCCAAATGTTTTCGTAGCGTCTGTGTCACAGTCAACAAAACGAAACGTGCTTGTATACAGATATAACACAAGTAAATCTCGAGAAATAGGCCAGCCTTCCTATCCATTCTAGATATGTTATTCCTACTATACTACTTTTGTTTCATCATACATTGATGTTTGGCTATGGACAGTGGCGTAGCCAGGATTTTCATATTGGTGGGAGGGGGGGGTGGGGGTAGGGGTGGGTGAATTGAACCGACACGATATTTAGTGGTGTAGTTGAGGTGACACCGAAGGTGTCACTTCTAATGCAAAGCGCTCGACTTGTCGGCGTGGGTTCCAGGGGCAAAGCCCCGGTAGAGTCCAGCCCCCGGGAGCTCTCGCAAAATTGACCTTTGAAGGGCAAAAACGTATGTCACAACGCATAGTAAGAAGGTGTATTATACAAGTAAAAAATTCATGTCAAAGAGAGCTATAATACACCATATACAAAACACAAAATCATGAAAACGCAGAATGAGATAATATAATGTTTTATTGTTTACGTTTGTACATTGTTAGGTTTATGGGTTTTTGAAGATTATGGGTTGTCTAAAGGAAAGGTTTTCAATAATTTATTACAAACTTGTGTAAATGTTTTCAAACTTTTAAAATGAGCCTGTTATGCATCACGTGCACTTTTCTCCCACCTCCTCCTCTCTTCCACCTCCCCTCTCTCCAACCTCCCCCTCTCTCCCACCTCCTCTCTCTCCCACCTCCCCTCTCTCCAACCCCCCCTCTCCCCCACCTCCCCCTCTCTCCCCTCTCTCTCCAATCTCCCTCTCTCTCCCACCTCCCCCTCATTCCCACCTCCCCTCTCTCCCACTCCCCTTTTCCCACCTCCCTCATCTCCCACTTCCCCATCTTTCACCTCCCCTCTTCCCACCTCCCCCTCTCTCCCACCTCCCTCTCTTTCTTCTCTCTCCCCACTCTCTCTCTCCCCTCCCCTCTCTTCCCCCTTCTCTCTCTTCCCTTCTCTCAAGCTCAAGCTCTCTCTCAAGCTCAAGCTCTCTCTCAAGCTCAAGCTCAAGTTCTCTCTCAAGCTCGAACTCTCTCTCAAGCTCAAGCTCTCTCTCAAGCTCAAGCTCAAGCTCTCTCTCAAGCTCAAGCTCTCTCTCAAGCTCAAGCTCTCTCTCAAGCTCAAGCTCAAGTTCTCTCTCAAGCTCGAACTCTCTCTCAAGCTCAAGCTCTCTCTCAAGCTCAAGCTCTCTCTCAAGCTCAAGCTCTCTCTCAAGCTCAAGCTCTCTCTCAAGCTCAAGCTCTCTCTCAAGCTCAAGCTCTCTCTCAAGCTCAAGCTCTCTCTCAAGCTCAAGCTCTCTCTCAAGCTCAAGCTCTCTCTCAAGTTCAAGCTCTCTCTCAAGCTCAAAGTCACTCTCAAGCTCAAGCTCTCTCTCTTTCTCAAGCTCAAGCTCTCTCTCAAGCTCAAGTTCTCTGTCTCAAGCTCTCTCTCTCTCAAGCTCAAGCTCAAGCTCTCTCTCAAGCTTCAGCTTTCTTTTAAGCTCAAGCACCTGGAATGTCAAAGTTTGTTAAACCGGCGGCAAAATTTTGAACCGACGGATTAAAATATGGGGTTGGGGGGTTGGGGGGGGGCGGGTTGTGGCCAATATGTGTGATAAACAAGGGCAATGGTTTTTCTTCAAGATCGGATGGACGTAAAGATAACTTTCGATTAAGCTGTTTTTATTCGGGCAATTGTTCAAGTTGATAACGTGCTAATAAAACTTAAGCAAAGAAGGTGGTTTCCGAATACTCTCTTTGAACTGGCGAAATGGGCTAAGTCATTTTTTTTTTAAGTTAGGAGGTGTTAGGGACTCAAAATTCAAAGCGGTTTTCAAAATTCGCCTTTGCAAGAACAGGAAAAGGATACAAATTTCGGGACCTTTGGATCCCACTTTATTACATCGCCATCAGTCTGTTAGTGGCGTCGTAGACGATTTTCGTTTGTGTACTGTGTAATTTTTTCCCCACTCTTTTTTCATACAAATCAACGTTGCGTGTATGAAACTTCCACGAAATTTCTACCCGCCAATGATCAACAGAATACAATCATACCCAAGCAACTATTCGAAATCGTTATTGTACAAGAAGATATTTAAGCTAAAAAGCACCAGACGTGCATGAGCATGACTAGTATGGGAACATCAAAGTGACTGATTTTTAACACATGAAATGTTTAATATCTGCACAAGTATGTTTTAAACACACTTTACAGAAATCCAGTGCCTTTTGAAAGAATTTATAAGTGTGTGTGTGTGTGAGGGGGAGGGGGACACAAAAGGGACCTTTTCGATCAATTTTCGACTCGTTAAATGCTTAATGTGTTAAGTGTGACTGTTTATTATTTCAAAGTGATCCATTTAATCACCAAAAAATGATTCAGAAACATTTGAATCTAATACCATCAGCCCCGTAGTAAAGGAACTTTATCGGAGGCGGGGTGGGGAGGGAAGGGAAGGGGGGCACAAAGGCTTCCATGGGGTACTTAAACATATTCTTCATATACTCTTGTTACATAATTTGTATTGTTTTATTTTAGTTAAGGGGACACAGACCTTTCCACGCCCACCACTCGTGCCGCATGCTGCCTATAAGGGCATGTATAAGTTTATAATGCATGTCAGAAATTAGTTTTAAACTAAATTTCAAAATACTTTTTTGAAAATTCAGTCAAAACATGACTGCCTAAAGATAACCTGCAGTAGACTATCATTGTTATACGTTATTGCCTTCAGTTTGGCACCAAATGTTTACTCTAAAACCAATACATACCAAACTGAGTGACTGTTAAGTACAAAACCTTTACTCTTGGTACTGATCAAATAGAAATTCTATAGCCAGCCACCACTGATAAGTATGAACCTGACTCAGTACTTGATGCACATAAGCATATAGCGACCTCTATTAAGTACATCTCGTACCGCTAAACTGATTGCGTTGATCATAATTCATTTTCTGCTAGATAAAAACTACCCCCACCCCCACCCCCACACACACCCACATCCCCACACACATAAATACCACGTGTGATTCACTATTTCGTGCATTCGGCACAGCTGCAGGACGGAACATACCCTGATAACTTTCGTAAAATATCGTGATTTTGAAGAATGTAATATCTTTGCCTCTTAAAATATTCTACTTACGCCACATATATATGGTAAGCACGGGGTTTCGAAAGCCCCACGTGGGAAACCATACAGAGGGTAGTCCATGCGTGCGTGATCACAGCGACCCCTGCCTTATGAAAACAAACAAGGGTCCTCACAAATTTCATTTGATTTGTTGCGTTATTTTCTTACATAGAAAATTTAAAAAATATCGGGTGTCGATTTGTTTCTCCTTGCAGCCTTCAGGGCGATATTTGCGCTCCTTAATAAAAGAGGGGACATTTTTTAATGTTATCTATCTACTGTGGTGTAGCGGTTATCATACATGTCTACAGACCACGAGGTCCTGGGTTTAAGCCTGGGTTGGGTAGACACGCCAGTGCGCCACAACTGGTTATCAAAGGCCGTGGACATTGACTTGATTGTCGATGTTATGTCTGTCCGTACGTCGTACCTGTGTTCTCGTCCGGGTCGTATTAAGCGTTTCGTGATAGCATTGTTACTATCATGAGCGATTACGCAGGTGACGACCCCGTCATTGTAATTGTGTGTTCACTCGTCGTCGTCGTAATGTTTCGAAGAAAACTTTTCATATCTGAAATCGGCAGATTTTAAAACTTTATCAAAACGTGCTCATTGTGTCCCTATTCCGCCGCCCATCTCACCTGGAGAGAACTACGCATTTTCAGTTTATATATGTCTTGGTATTTGAAATGATCGCAAAAGCTTAAAAGGAATATGGGACCACGAGACTGTTTCCACTGGGTATGTCTGATATCACCTTAAACCAAGCAGTCAAGGCTCCGTCAATGTATTACTTATTTGAGGTACCTACCCCACCCCAACTTTATCATGTTTATGCAATTAATTCACCGATGAACAATTCCAGAATATTACGAAGCTATTGGTGACTGCAAATGAACATGTTTTCCGTATTTGTGGAATGTACTTATATGATAAGAGCATAATTTTGACAAATACGGAAATGAATTCAAAACTTGGATTTAAAACATTAGTGTGTTTGTTGTTTACACGCATTAATGGAAAGGAAATGTAACTTAGATCTGAGATCTGACGGAGGAAATGTTGCACAAGTGTGTCTGTGCACTTTCATTTTGAAAAACCGAATCAAGGTTAACTCGAACAGTCTAAATTGAGTTTTGTGTTGTAGAAAACTTTCACAACAACTGTGGAGTAATACCGATTTTCTCCTGAACAAGTTCGTGTATGTTCTTCGCTGCAGCAGTAAGCTGGTAAGCCCTTCGCCAGTTTGCCATTGACCTGTCGCCTATAGGCGTAGCCACCGTCCAGAAAGTGGGGTTTCCAGCCTTGACTGTGTTATTTTCAACGTTCAGTTGGGTGTCCATTGAAGGGACCTTTTTGGTATTATTAATGGAATTTCAGTGTGTTCCAGACCATTACGAACTTGGTTTAATAGGGATATCACTTCACTCCTCCCATTTTCAAAATTTGTATTGTATTGTGAACATATTATTAAACAGAAAAAAATCGATAACTTGGCATCAATGGCGTATTTGGCTTTAATAGTTAGATTCTGTACGCTAATACCCCATTTTTATAGAATTTGCGCCCGGCTTATGGGAATTGAAGATGAAGGTTTGACCTCATGCAAAATAATAAAATCCTGCCCTGAATAAATAGAAATGATTATATATATAACACGATGGTAAAAACGTGTCATTGTAACTTGTAACAGTGTAATATACGCCGAGTAGCGGGTGTATGCGAAGTTTGTCAGGTTGTCATGCTTAACTGTTCATTACGATATTTTGTTTGAATACTCGTATGACCAATGCACCATATCTATTATAAGCAGCTTGCAGTAGACTGGTAGATGGACAAGAATAAAGAGGAAGTTAAATGCAATCTCCAGATAGCGAACAATTGTCTTCTTCTAAAGATTAAAGGTATGCTATATCGGTTCCATCTATGTCAATGTGTATGTTTAGACCTTACGTGAAAGAGAGGATTTGATATACCTCTGGAACTGATGTGAGCAAAACTTACCACTTGTATTTAATGAATGAATGAAATAAATGCAATCGCCAGATAGCGAACAGTTTTTTCTTCCCAAGATTAGAGGCATGCTATATCGGTTCCATCTATGTCAATGTGTATGTTTAAACTTCACGTGAAAGAATCGGAAGTGAGAGGATTTGATATGCCTCTGAAACTGTAATGTGAGCAAAACTTACCACTTGTATTTAATGAATGAATGAATTAAATGCAATCTCCAGATAGCGAACAGTTGTTTCCTTCTAAAGATTAAAGGCACGCTATATCGGTTCCATCTATGTCAATGTGTATATTTAGACTTCACGTGAAAGAAACGGAAGTGAGAGGATTTGATATGCCTCTGGAACCGTAGTGTGAGCAAAAGTTCCCACTTGTATTTAATGAATGAATCAATTTCAATGATACAGTAGACCAACTCTATACCCATGAAAAACATGACACATGGCCATTGCCAAACAAAGTATAAAAGGCAGATAAAATGATCGATTGATCATCAGTCAGACAGACGGGCAGACAGACAGACATGACAAACGGACAATCACAGATATACATATATTAGGAAGCGAAACGTTTTTTCAATAAATAAGTTGACACACTGATATACGCAAAAAAACATTTACATAGACTGATAAACATGCAGACGGATATGTAAAGGTAAGACAGAAAGACACACAGACATGGCAGACGGACAAGCACAGACATACATATATTAGGAAGCGAATTTTTTCTTTAATTAATCAGTTGACACACTGACATATGCAAAACATATTTGCATAGACTGATAGACATGCGGACGAATATGTAAAGGTTAGACAGAAAGACACACTGACTGAACAGCCTGCAGACAAACAGATTGAAATCATTTGGCAACAATAAAACATGTTTCGACAGTTTAACTTATGAATTGTTATGCGAAGAACATTTGCATTAAAATATTATGCAAAGGAAAAGAAATTTGAACAGGTAGCATGTTCGAATGTTCCTTTAATCAAATTTGAGTAATATGTGCGACATTCGGAACATCTTGCACTTGGAGAGTAGCTTTATGAATAGGAGCCTGAATTGCTTCCCCTACAAACTTTACTGGTTTATAATAGCTTTTAAGTAAGCTTATAATATCCATGAGATGTTATCGACGTTATTGAAAAGCTTTTAAACAGGTACTTTAACATAGCAATTCAGTTCCGGTGAAGGGAAAATTGCACTGCGTTTGGCACGTGCCGGGTGTGACGTGCCGGAACTATTGAATATGACCTGATGTGTTTGAACCTGTCATTAGAGCCCAAAAACAACATTAGAATATAAAAAGCATGTACATTCGAGAGTACAATAACAGTATTTAATGAATATTTTAGCGGTAAAATATGCTTCCATATTCTGATTGCGATATCTTAATGTCGATAGTTTTACCATTCCTATGCATCATGACCAGATGAAAGTAATTGATTGATAAGGTAATTATTGACACGCAATTGACGCAACATGACGTTAGCTTTGCTAGCTCATACTTGCTTGTGTTGCGATTAATAATAATAACAAATGCAGTGTATGAAACTCTACTGACCTATTTTAAGGTGATGGAATAGTATGGTAAAAAGAAAAACGATAATATTATCGTCATTAAATTTGTGAGAGAATGATAAACACGGAAGAATGGCAGTAATGTTTCG
>JAIGNY010001139.1:332500-397500 GCA_020152595.1 Chiridota heheva
ATATTTACGTCAATTATTTTGCTCCAAAACACCAGGCAAACTTCACCGATTTCTTTAGTAGTGTGTCAGATTGTGGGTCAAAGGGAGGACGGAAGAAGAAAATTTGTAGAGGGAAGGACCTTCCCGTGTAAACAGGTAAAAAGATAATCCGGTGGAAAAGCTTGTTGCAGTCATAGGGAAAAACCTCCGGATGCATTGGATCCACTTGTTAAAACTTGAATTAAGTCCAATTACTTCCGGTAGGGTGTTGCACTTCATACTTGTCGGCATGCAGTGATACAGAAAACAGGTTTTGGTTATTACATGTTGACCTTCATAATTTTCATAATCAGATAAGAGTATATCTATGATGGCAAAGATATTATCAACAACTTACGACATCATATTTATATGTTTCGAGGCATCACAACTGGGATGTCTTATTTATCGATTTTAATTGTTGCGTTCTGTATAATAATAGTTTTATCTTCATAAACAATACCAATTTATCACTTCCCAAAATGCCGAATAAACGAGTGAATTAAGATGATAATGAGCAGCAATAGTCCAATTGGATCAAACGTCAATTTGAATCGCTTGAATCGGGGTGGGCCCGGGGCTTAAAGGTGTTCTCATTCAAATGCAGAAAAATTAATAAAATTAAATTAAGGGTATATATAGTGTAAGTTAAGTATAATTTAGCATACGGCAGGGACACAATTAGGATGTCTGGGTGCGGTATCCTCCTCCCCCCCTCAAAAAAAAAAAAAAAAATGGGAAAAAAAGTCGTACCAGTCAATTCGCAAAAAGTGAACCGTGTATAGTATTATTTTCAGTTAGTAGTGAGATGCTTGGTACAAATTTAAGATTTTTTGTCACTTGTATACAGACAGAAAAGACAATCGTAATCTTTTCTAAAACTCTGTTTTTAAAACATTACGGTATATTTTCTCCTACCACGACATTACGGCCCAGTCAATACGCCACTGGTTGCAGTGTGAAAATATGAGTTCTATTGCACACGGCCGTTGAAGTTCTCTGGTACACTGATATTCAAAGTTGTTTAAGTTATATAAATTGCCGAACGTATTGTAAGTCGATTGAATTAAATTAATAACAAACACAGGCGAAATAAGGAAAAATAATTTCTCTTGGAAAATACAAAGGCACTGTTTTTCAAATTGGTGTACCTAATTTTCTACTTTTTCAGTATCAATCAATGAGCTTCACTTTCCTTTCTTTTCTTTTTTAAAAATTGTCCATTGATTTGTAGTACCTTTGATTATTGCAAAGCACATAACCCAGCAGGTTTCTAGGTTGAATCCTAAAAAATATATATATTTCATTCTCTATATTTATAGAGATGATGTTCACGTTACTGGAATAATGTTTTCGATATTTTTCTAAGTAGAAAAGATCATTTATTAAGATTATATTTACCCAGTTGCCCGTGGCTTGTATCCGGGTCCTCTAGCGGTGCATATAATCACGATAAATCAAAACGGGATGGTAACTTGAAATATATTTCATCTTTAACTATATGTATGGCAATATACTATTCTATTGGTGAGCAGAGAATCAAATACCAGAATGAAAAGTAAATGAATATTTCATTTCCTTCAATATTTTTGTTTTTTATTTTGTACAGTTGCTTGTTTCATTCTATTTTAAGAAATTAATTAAGAAATTCAAGAACTGATTACAGCTCGAAACCTGACATACATTACAGATTATAATATTAATGTATTTCTTTTAAAATTTTCTCAAAACTACTTTGAAATATGTTTCCCTTTTGCATAGCTCTATGAATTTGTATTTGTATATCATATTGATGATTCAAACCCTTAGAACTTCATGTCAAAGCATTTTGGAAAGAACATTTCAAAGATAATTTTAAAGAAATACATTATGTGTGCTAGCACATTATGGCAATTTGTGTCATCATTGGCATGATTTCAACACAACATTAGACAAGATGGCAACACCCATCTGCACATTACAACTTCAAAGTTAGATAATTAGAGAATGGAATATAATTTTATGATGGGTTTTTGGTACTTGATTTTTTTTTTTTTTAATTCTCTATCACATATTAAGCCAGAATTATTGACTTTATGTCTCCTTTAAGATTCAGACAAAACCCATCATTCCTTATCAGTGGTCACACCGCAGGGGTTCACGTTTTTTATATACACATCGTTGACAATAATGTCTTGGACTCTGGTTGCATTTTTTCTACAGAAAAAAATAAGAACACAACAACCAAAAATATCATTTGAACCAAAATGTCTTTAGAATAAGTAAATACATGAAAAATGGACATCAATCAGGTGATTGTTTAAAAATTTACCTGTTTACAAGAGAAAATATGTGGTCTATAATGTCGATCATTTTCTTCCATAAATAAGAAAGAGCCAGAAAAAATGCAAGTGATTGATTTTATATCTGGAAAGGAAATATAGACTTATATAAGTAATTAGTGGGAGTAATCAAAGATCTCTCAAGCTCAAGATAAAGGCAAGCCTCTGAGCGCATCGAACGCCGCTGATTGACCTTGTGATTGATCAGTTGATGGTCGCTCTTTTATTTTAACTGAAATCATAATCTGTCTGAAGCTAACAGCCTGCATCAAAACATCTCAGTAAGTCAGTGATAAGATACAATTTGCATATAAATGGGTTTATTTTGTGCATCAATACACTTATATTTAATACATTCATGCCATGGTATGTTTTGTTATCATAGCTCTTTTAATTTCATAACCACTTTTCATTTAGAGTACATATGTATGGGATTGGAAATGTCAAAGCATTTTGGAAAGAAAATTTTAAAGATAATTCCAAGGAAATACATTATGTGTGCTAGCACATTATGGCAAATTGTATCATCATTGGCATGATTTCAACACAACATTAGACTGTTAGACAAAGTGGCAGCATCCATCTGCACATTAGAACTTCAAACTTAAATAACTTGAGAATGGAATAAGATTTTATAATGGGTTTTTAGTAGCTTCTTTATATTCTCTATCACATATCAAGCCAGAATTGTTGACTTTATGTCTCCTTTAAGATTCAGACAAAACCCATCATCCCTTATCAATGGTCACACCGCAGGGGTTAATGTTCTTTATATGCACATCGTTGACAATAATTTTTTGGACCCTGCTTGCAGTTTTTATGAAGAAAAAAAAAGGAACACAACAACAACAAAATATCGTTTGTACCAAAATGTCTTTAGAATAACTAAATACATGACATATGGACATCAATCAACAATCAAGTGATTGTTTGGAAAATTACTTGTTTATAAGAGAAAGTATCCGGTCCATAATGTCGATCATTTTCCTACATAAATTAGAAAGAGCTAGAAAAAATGCAAGTGATTGATTTTATTGATTTTATATCAAGCTAACAGCCTGCATCAAAACGTCTCAATCATAGATAAGATATAATTTGCATATAAATGGGTTTATTTTCTGCATCAATACACGTATATTTAATACATTCGTGCCATGGTACGTTTTGTTATCGTAGCTCTTTTAATTTCGTAACCACTTTTCATTTAGAGTACACATGTATGGGATTGGAAATATGTGGTACGGGTAAACCGAGTTCTTGGGGCGTTTAAGCTCTTTAAAAAGTCGGTAAAGCCGTTATAGAAAGAAAGAAATTTGCTGTTGTGTAATTTGTAATTTCGTTTTTGACGAATTGTGGTTTAGGAAGAAGTTATTTAGCAAAACTGATACTACGGTTTTAAACTATTTCACCACAATTGACTACACCCAACCTCACTCCTGGACATCTCCATTACAATCACATAGCCTACACAAGTATCATATAATTAAACAGAAGTTGATATATCTAATTTTCAGCTGTATTCCAGCTTGTTGATGGTTAATTTCTTCAGATACCAGGTCCCCTTTTATCAGTTTATCTCAAGCCTCCATCATGACTCTTTAGATCATGCACTCCTTAACACGAAAGTGTCAATTCATTCATTTCCTATAACATTATTTTAAGCAGCTAAGCTAGGATTTTTGATTCGGGGACCTTGATTTTCAGACAGATTGCTATCCTCATAGCAGTGTATAGAAGTACCCCAACCACCCACCCATCGACCGAAACTTTGCTTTTAGAAATTTGCGGCCACGAAAAGAAAAATATTAGGATCGATCATGATTCGGAAAATTCACTGCAGAAACAATGAAAAATAGGATCATGAGTGTTCAAGGAAGTTCATCTATTCTTTAGTAACTTATTCTCTGACGGAGACATAGACGGATTTGAGGGTGGGGAAGGAACAAAGGGGTCCTTTTTTCCACTTTTCTTCAGAATTTGTATCTTTTGTATGGTAATTTTTGCATTTTAGCATGGAGTGAATTTGTGGTTTTGCCCCTCCCTCCCGACAATTTTCACTTTGCCCCTACTTTTGTTAGGAAAATCCCGCACATGAAGTTTTAAGTTGAATACAAAAGACTGGCTGGAAGGTCAACTTTAGAAGGTTGGCGCCCTAATACGCACCTTTTGTATGTTTTGTTTGTTGTTATTTTCCTAAGGTTTGTAGCTTGAAAATTGTCAGGAAAGTAATAAAACAGAATGTTGTGCAATTACCTCTACCAGTATACTTTACCTAAATACATTTTTACTTACTTAAAATAGTTTTCTTTCAAATAAATGAATAATTGTCATTGTTTTATATTTTTAGGTACATCGAAACATACATATAGGCCTATATCGTACTAAAAATATAGTGGTTATAACTTAATCTTGAGTTGGCAGTTGGGGGAGGGCTGCCGGGCTCTTTTAAAAGATTGAACTTTTAATCACATAACCAACGTCGTAGGAAGATGTTTGACATGAAGGGCAGATTTTATTTTTGTTGAATTTCAAAATTTTCTGTCTCACAACCTATTTCTTAATGGAGGGAGAGGAGGTAAAATTATTATAAATGTTGGTAAAAGTTTGCCACATTTCCAGAAAATTGTAGAAAATTTCCAGAAAATAAAAAAAAAGAAACCCCAAAATGAAGAAAATTTCAGATTATTAAAGGAAACTTTCCGAAAATTTAGGAAATTTTCCCTAAAATGAAGAACTTTCCGCGAAAATTGAAGAAAATTTCCCCCAAATGAAGAATTTTCCCCGAAAAATAAAGCAAATTTAACGAAAATTTCCCTACAATTTCCTGAAGAAATAGTGTAAAAGGGAAAATAAATTCGTTGGACCTTCATTATTAGAGGGCAAATGGTACTTTCTCCTTCCCCCAATAAAAAAAAAAAAAAACTGGTTCCTACGTCACTGCATACAACCGTGATTGGAATTATGAATAAAAAGCACAGGGTAGTTCCCCCAGTGGTTATTTCCGCATCTGATTATTTATTTACCATACAATTCTGATATACACAATATAGCAAGTGATCCGAATATCAACCATCTTCAACTTTCAACCACCCCTAATATTACCCACCTAAGCAAAGTCGGACAAAATTGTTACGATTAGACCTACCTACCAATTGTTCAGTTTATTAAGTAAACTCCATTTTCACTAATCAGCTAATTGCTTCGTAAGTTGATTGTGCAATTTAGAATAAGAATTTATTGAAAATGATTACGTAAGTCTTATTAATGATATCATCACTTTCATTACTGTTGATTATTATCATTTGAATGCATCTTTGTTGTGGTAATTTCTCAAAATGAAATTCATATCTATTACTATTGTTTGCTCTAAACGTAAGGCCCGTGAAAGATTAGCTCATGAGCGTAAGATACTTCAATCTATTTCGTATTATGATCAACTATTTATAACATCTCCCACTGATTCCAACTTATATGCTTTGAAAGGTTTCAAGAACTGAAGAATGAGCTCGATTTGATATACGATTATAAACTTAATGGTATTTTTATTCGTTTCAGGGCAAGGTGGGTTGAGGGTGGGGAGAAGAACACCAGGTGTTTCCTTAAGTTTAGAACATATAAATAAGGCCTCCAACTGTATTACTAAATTAATAAATGATACATGTTCGCATGTTACTGATAAACATGCACTTTTAATGAAATTGAATGTTTTTATCGGTCTCTTTATTCCAAACGTCCTGTGTGTGTGACCCATCCCTTAACAGTATGAGGATTCGGTTTCTTTGCAAAGGCCCATTAACATTTAGCGAATGCAAAGATTCCCTTTTTTTCTATGCCGTCTAATAAATCCCCGGGAATCGATGGTTTATATTCTGACTTTTATCAATTCTTTTGGGATAAAATTGGGAAATTCGTTGTTAACGCGCTAACATTTTTCTTATAATAATATGAGTTTATCCAAACAAACAATCACAGGCAGTGATTTCCTTCATTTCTAATCCTGGTAAAAGCCCATCATTCCTAAAAAAAAAGAAGAGACCTATCGCTTTACTTAATACCGATTACAAAATAGCAGCTTAGTCGCTGGTCAACAGTTTAAAATGTATTTTAATTGATTTTATAAGTCCAGAGCAGAATGGTTTCCTTAAGGGTAGGTATATCGGGGAAAATATTCGTTGGTGTTACATACTATTAGCTATTGTATTCATAATAATTTACCAACTACATTAATTTTTCTCGATTTTGAGAAAGCGTTCGACTCCTTGGTCCACCCATTTATTAACAAGGTACTTTCTTATTTTAATTTTGGACGGGGTTTCATACAATGGGTTTCTACCTTTTATACAAAGGCTACTTCAAGTGTAATCAACAATGGTCATTGTACTAATTATTTTCAGGTATCACGTGGCGCACGACAAGTCTGTCCTTTTAGTCCTTATTTATCTATAATTTGTTCTGAAATTCTTTGTATCTATATCAAACATAACCATTCTATTAGAGGTATTCATGTAAGTGATATCAATTTAAAAAGTTGTCAATATGTTGATCTACGGGCGGTTCTAAGTCGTCCACTGATGCCGCTATTTCAAGTCAATTTGGTTTTTCCAACGTTTCTGGTCTCGTTATTAATTTTGATAATCATATATTTTCCCCCTTGATTAATACACTTAAATTCCCCCTAAATCATCTTAAAAATGATTCTTTACTTCCACTGGTACTATCTGTTCAGGCATTTTGTTTACAACTCACCATGACGAGTTTTTCATCTGAATTATCAGCCCAAATTATCTCGCCTTGAGAACATTCTTAATCTATGGTCAACTCGTGACCTCATAGGTGAAATTACTATCAATAAATCTTTTGCTCTTTCTCAACTAGTTTGTTCTTCCAAACCCTTCTCATTCTTATACCATAGAACTTAACCCAATTTTGTATAATTCATTTGGAATGGTAAACCGCATAAAGTTAAATGTTTTTCACTTATTATTGATTATGATGAGAAAGGGCTTCGTATGTTGCATGTTGAATCTTTTATTTCTACTTTAAAGTGTTCTTGGATTCGTTTCTATTGTTCACCTAATTCAAATAATTGGAAGATCTTTTCTGATTTAGCTTTACGTAATTTTGAAAATAGGTTTCTATTTAAATGTAATATGAGTCCACATGATTTTTCAAATATTAAGAACTGTTTTGTCAGTTTGTAAAGCAGGTATGTGAAGCTTGGTTTTCTTTTAACTTTAATACGTCGCTTGATCACTTTGATAATCAAATTATTTTGAATAACTCACTTCTAAAAATTGGGATTAAGACATTGTTTGATAAGAATCTTTTAAACGCTGGGGCATTTCGAGTCCGTGCTTTCTGGCTTTTGTCTGCATTGATAGTTCCCCAAAAGGTTATATTGACTTTATAAACGAGTTCAAGCTTACATCCCTACCTTTCGTCTGTTAATTTGGTATTGTCTCTTGCATACCAGCCTCATGGAAAGATAATTTATCTCCCCATGTTACCAGCTCTGTTAATGTTACCCGTAATGAATGAAATTCATCACTTTATTGTTCCAATATATAATATCCTGATAGAGAAACATTAAGACACAGATGGTTCAGTGACTCCGAGATTTATTCCCCCTTTATAATAGCCTCGACAAAACAGTCGTTCTTTTTTTTTACATACAAAGGTAGCAGGTAAGTAAGATCATTCGCAATGCTGTTATGGATACTACATCCATCCCCACCTTGGATAAAGTTTTAAAAAGTAAGTAATAAAGTAATTTCTGTAAGTAAAAATGTTAGATATCATTATCTAAACCTATTTTTGGAAAACTCATAATCTCACACAACATAATCCTTAAGCTAAGAAGGAGGTTTCTTATTTCGAACGGGGTAACGTCGAGGTCTGGCTGGTACCGGAATGTTGTCATTACCATGTGCTGAGATGAATATATCATCCATCTCTGAGTCGGAGTCACTCTCAATATCTTCTCCTCTAAAAACCTTGAAATATGAGGAGTTTCGAGTGATCCTGTGATCATCTCTTGTGGCGGTTATCATGGATCCCTTTTTTCCAATTACCTTGTATGGCTTAGGCCTATATGGGGTTTGGCTCTTTTTTGACATGACAATCTACCTTCACCAGAACAAGATCACCAATTTTGGGGGTTTTGGAATGGGTGGTGACACTTTTGTCAGCATAATGCTTCATGCGTGCTTTGGACTTTCTGTCTTGTTCGCGCACAACTGGGTGTGTGGACTTCACACCAATTTTTGGTAGACGGGTCCTAATGGGATGTCCAAAGAGTAAAGTTGATGGTGGTACGGCTGTGGATGAGTGGGGTGTAGCCCTGTAATTTCTCAAGAATGAGTTTAACTCCTGTTTCCATGATTTCTTTTCGGCATGTGTTGTGCGATATAAATTTTTCAAAGATTTCATGAACCTTTCCACCATGCCGTTTGCCTGGGGCCACCTGGGAGTTATTTTACGATGGTGGAATCCTAAGTTCTTTGCAAAAGCCTTAAAATCACTGCTATTAAACGGAGGACCATTGTATGTCCTGACTTTGCGAAGTACCCCAAACAATTAGAAGATCTTGTCAATTTGTGGAATCACAACATTTGCAGATGTTGATTTGACACATTCAACAAGAGGAAATCGATTGTAGTCATCTATGACCACTAGTAGATAATCTCCTGAAGGTAAGTCACAGAAGTCTATGCTAACCTCTGTCCATGGTTCTTATGGGAGCTCTGTCATGCTCAAAGGTTGTGTATGCTTTTCTATGACCGTTGCTTTAAATGGTAAACACCTGGCCACAGTTTTCTCAACAAAGCCAAACCTGGAAACCATATCTTTTAGCGAAGCAACTGCTTGGTTTTAAATTCACCCTGATGCCCTTTATGTGCAAGATCTATGATCTTTTGTTGTATAGATGTGGGTGCAACTATGCGCTCACCCCGTAATAGTATTGTATGATTTTGTGATACACTCAATTCATCGCGCACTTTGTACAATGAACGGATAATGGGTTCTGCTTCTGCCCCTTAGAAATTTTGGATCACCCTTTCCCAATAACCATCAGAAACTGCCTGCATGCACGCTTTTAGTACATCATCAGATTCAGTGGCGTTTTGGATATCAGCCATTTCAATAGTTTTGAGCAAAGAATGAAAGAAGGTAACAAAATTTATCTGCTCCTCAGCCATTTTCTCTTCCCTAGAGGTTGGTTTGGTGGAGGGAAGGGGGTGCCGTGACATACAATCTGCTGGATTGCTGGATCCAGGTCCATAGTCAACCTTGAATGTATATTCCTATAATTTGGGAATCCACCGTTCAATGCGCACAGGCGGATTTGATCTAGGGTTGTTGAATAGGGGAATTAGAGGTTTGTGGTCAGTAATCACTGAGAAGTGTTTGCCGTATAAATACAGGTGAAAATGAAGAATTCCCCATGTGACGGCCAGAGCTTTACGCTCTGTTTGAGAGTATCTTTTCTCTACTTCTGTTAACAGTTGATTAGCTGCAGCTATGGTGTACACATTTCCATGTTCATCTACTTGCGACAAAATTGCGCCTAACCCGACCGGGCTGGCATCGACCACGAGCTCTGTTTTTCTAGAGGTGGAAAAGTATGCCATCTCGCAATTTGCAGTTATTTTAGATTTGATTGTCTTAAAAGCAAGGGATTGTTTATCTCCCTATGACCAGTTTGCAGATTTTCTGGTCAAGGTTCACAGAGGTTCCGACAAAGATGCTAAATTGGACAAAAACCGCGCGCAGTACTGTACCATGCCAAGGAAACTTTTGAGCTCTGATACATTGGCAGGTGTTGGGGCATCTCTGATTGCAGCAGCTTTCTTAGGGTCAATAGATACGCCGTCTTTGCTAAAAATGTGCCCAAAGAATTCGATACGTGTTTTGCCAAACTGGCACTTGTTGCGATTTAGAGTAAGGTTCTTTTCGCGCAATCGCCTGAGGCATGCAGGCTTCTAGACGAGCGTCATGTTCATCTTGTGTTGTGGCGTATATTAGGATGTCATCACTGATAATTATTACTCATTCTAGGCCTTGTAATGCAGACTGAATGTAATTTTGAAAAAAATTCTGCTGCGGAGCTTATACCGAAATTTAATTGTTTGTACCTGAATAGACCGCAATGGGTAGAAAACACTGTTAAGTGCCTGGACTCTAGGGCTAATTTTACCTGATGATAACCTGAATTGAGATCAAGCTTAGAAAAAATCTGAGACCCTGTAAAGTCAGTTAGAATATCATCTATTGTAAGGGTAATGTGTATTTCCCTTAAAGTGGTCTAATTGGCCTCACTCATGTCTACACACAGTCTTATGCAATTATTTGGTTTCTTTACAACATGGATAAATGGAACCCTATCCGTTGGTTCATCTTCAACAGGCTCAATGATGTCAAGGGAAACTAATCGGTCAAGTTCCTCTTTTACAAGTTTCCGTACGTAAAATGGGATGCGCCGATGTTTCTGTCTAACCGGAGGAACAGATTTGTCTTCGTGGAGTGTGCACTGGACACCCTTGAGCTTTCCCATCCCACAGAACCTGTCTTGATATTGATTTGCGATTGAGTTACTGGTTTTGGCTTCCGCTACTCGTTTCATGATGTGTACCAGACCAAGTTCACAAGCTGTATCGTAGCTCAAAAGGTTGTCTCCGTTGTGTTCTGTGACAAAAACATTACTCACTGTGATCCGTCCTTTGTACTCAATTTCTGCAGTAAACACACCAGCAACCTGAAGTGGTGCATTAGATCCATAAGGAAAGAGTTTTGATTTGTGCTTTCTTAATGGTGATTTGACTTGTAGGCTTTCATACGTTGATTTGTTTATGATGGAGGCAGTAGCTCCAGTGTCAATGAGTACAGTGACTGGTGAATGTTCTACGAGAATCTCAACGTAGGGATCTGTATATTTGTCTTTGTTTTGACGAACTCTGAAAACATATTGTTCGTTTTCAGAATCACTACTTGTATTTGTCGCAGGGGTCTGTTTCTCCTGGCCTGCTTTAATTTTACTTGTTCTCTGAGAGTTTTTGGTAAATTGTCTTTTCTTTGATATGCATACACTTTGGGAGTGATTTTGCTTTCCACAGAAATGGCAGGTGTAACCTTTAGCGGGGCAGTCACCTTCATGAGGGTAGTCCCTACCACAGTTGTAACAAGATTTTTAGGTTTATCACGTTGGGATTTTGTTCTCAGCACAGGTTTTGGATGTCGTTTGATGGCATTTGCATTGGCAGTTTGTGCTGATAGGTGGTTTCCTATCACAGAAGCATGCAGTTCGGAAACTTCAAGGGAACGAGCTAATGCTGAGAGATCGGTCAGTGATTTCGAGTCCCGGAGGGCTATTCGGCGAAGTTTGTTTGAGCTGCATCCCCTTATGATTTGAGATTTCACTTCACTATCTTTGTCAGTAAAATCACATGTGCCTGCTAGCTGTTCCAGCCTAGTGTGGTAAGTTTCGATATTTTCGTCGTTTAGCTGCTTGGCCTCTCGGAACACGAATCTCTCATACTCCACATTACGTTTAGGTGGCATGTATTCATTTAGTTTTCGTTTCTCCCAAAGTATCGAAAATGTCCATAACCTCTTCCCCATCATAGTGCAGTAATAAAGCATCGTTGGTCACATTAAAACCGATAAACATGTTTTTCAGAGCGGCAAATGTACTTTTCCCAGCGGGCACCTTGATTTGAGGAGTGTAATTGAAACGGCGAAAATGTAGGTAAGTTAATACTCACTCCTCGATTCACAGAATCGGTAACGTTAGAGGACGAGTCAGTCATTCTGGAAGTGATTACTTTGTGTCCGTAAAATGTTACGAAAATGCAAAATATAACTAGAATCCTCACTGAAATTGAAGGATGTGTATAGTCAGATAGTGCTGGTTGTTAATGAAAATACACGCTGATGGGTACGATGCTCGTCGCCATAATAATATCCTGATAGAGAAACAATAAGACACAGATGGTTCAGTGACTCCAAGATTTATTCCCCCTTTATGATAGCCTTGACAAAACAGTCGTTCTTTCTTTTACATAAAAAGGTAGCAGGTAAGTAAGATCATTCGCAATGCTGGTATAGATACTACACAATAGTCACCATCCTGTTTAGGTAAGTGGAACGACGATTTTCCTTACGTTACTGACTGGAACAAAAAAATTATGTTATTCTTTAAAGCTGTTAAAAATTATAATCTTCATTATTTCCAATTCCGTTTCATTCACCGGATGCTAGGTACCAATTTTTTTTTTTAATAAGATAGGTTTACTAGATTCGCCCTTGTGAACATTTTGTAATGCCTCAGATGAGACTTTATCTCATCTCTTTTGGGATTGCCGGATTGTTACTTGTTTTTGGAGTGAAGCTTTGAAGCTAATTATTTATAACCCTGTTGTTCTTAATAAAGTCATTGTATTCTTTGGACAACTAGATAATATGAGAGCCCTTTTAAATTACTTCCTATTTCATGCTAAAAATTACATTTATAATTGCAGGTGTAAGTCCGTTTTACCCCAATTTAATCATTTCATCGCATTTTGTTATTTGATGGGTATATCAAAGAGCTATCAATCGTCATGGCAACCCAAATAGCAGCCTCTTCTAATTTTTTTTTAAGTAATACTAGTATGTAAGCTAAACTATTGCATTCTTTGCACTTATACATGCATGTATTCTATATTTAATTTACTCTTTTTGTATGTGGTTGAGGCTGTTATGTATCTCAACCCAACAATTCTCTACTTTGACGCTGTGAAAACTATTACTTTGTTTAACTCTATAAACAGAGCCTTGCTATCTATTTTTCTTTTTTGTACTCTTCACATTCTCTGACAGTTAAAATTCATTGCGTCTCATTGCGTCATATTGTGTAACGTATTCCTTTACCCCCGTTGATGCATATCATATTAGAGAGCTTTAGATTTCACGACGCGGAGTAGTGCGACAGGAAGTTAACAGACAATGTACGTCGTCGTACTGCCTTCCCCGTCCTGTTGGTTTTGCGCTTTAGATATTTACGACGGGGAAAATGACAGTCATGTGATTAGTCATTCGATTACACTCGATTACATATCTAAGTAGCGATGTTCGATCGTAGCAGACGACGCTCCAATTATAAGTACCTCTGGAAGAGCGAACCTTATCAAATTCGTGAAGGAAAAATAAAAGTCACGCACTTCGATAGGATCAACTTTTTCACAAGTAGCCCGAAGTTCATACACTATATAATAAACGTATGTAAAAAAAATCGAGATGTACCAGTAGAACGTAAAATATTTGCGCGCTGATGAAAATGCAAATACTTCATCATTCTTTACTTTAAACTTTAATTCTTAAAATAACAAAGACAAAATTTGAGTCAAATATTCATTTGATGAGCAAAAAAACTTTAAAATGCAGATTGGTATGACAACATATGACGTCACACGCTATCCCAAATTGCCGTTTTCAGCACAACGAGAAAACACCCTGACATCCGGTGTAGAATTTCAGGGATAACGAGAAGGTGAAGTTTTTGCATGCGCAGAACGTCGATCGTGACGTCATTTCGTTGTGGCGAAGTCCGCGTCGTGAAATCTAAAGCTCCCTATTGTGGATACGACGACGACGACGAGTGAACACACAATTACAATGACGGGGTCGTCGCCTGCGTATTTGGTTATGATAGTAACAATGCCATCACGAAACGCTTAATACGACCTGGACGAGAACACAGGTACGACGTACGGACAGGCATAACATCGACAACCAAGTCAATGTCCATGGCCTTTAATAACCAGTTGTGGTGCACTGGCGAGTGCGGGAGGCAAAGTATATCTGTGTATTTTACGCTGGCCGTTCATTGGCTAATTTCTTCCTTTTTTGTTTTACTATGTTAGCTATCTTTTGCTAATTTTTCGCTTAGTTGTGTTTTTATCGATTTATTTCTATTTTATTCACTTATCACTCTATGAAGTCGCAGAATACACAGATATGCTTTTCTCATTACTTTCATTTGATTGTATTGTACATTTTATCATTATCCGCTCTCAGTTATGTTAAGAAGTCATCTAATATTTGTTATCATTCGTTATATGAGGTTACTTTTACAAATGTATGAATCGTTATTGGTGTTGTTGAAGATGTTAATATACGGAGTTAAAAAAAAATATATAGAAATTCATTTCCAGCAGTACCGACGGTCAGACATTTTACGTTTTGCTAGCACACCTGATGGGAAATTATGCATATGTAACACACGTGCTTGAAATTCGGGTAGGTCGTGGAGCGTTCGAATTGACCAAAACTGTGAGATACATTTTTAGCTAAAATTCAACAAACGACACCACATATCTTGAACCGATTACCATACATAGTTTCAAAGGATTGTAAAATAATTCGGAACATTGATGAGTCAATATTGTGTTTTTCATATTGAAAGAAAAGTCGCTAATTTGTATTCAAAATATATATACATATTTCACTAAAACATGGACAAAGTAATGTTTACAATGTAAATGTACACACTATGAATATGAAAACGTTGACATATTTTAGGACTGAGCTTGCCCAGGTTGCTAATTAATTAACCTTCAAAGTTATCAAGAGGACGTCAAAAGCCAGTTGATGTCAACGTTCACAAACATAATAATTGGTTTAATGTCTTCGCATGTCCGTGGTAAAACCACTCTTAACTTGTGCCAAGAAACGCAACCCCAACCATGTTAGGGTTCAGCCAACTCTTTGCACTGTGTATACCATAGTACCACTAATTACCGCGGCGTCTTTTGATGTCTAATCTCGGAGTGTAGACTTTTCTCATCTCCCATTGAACAAGGTAAATGGTAGGAATGTAAATGGTAGGAATGTGAATGGAGACTTAATTAAGTTACTTGTGGGTTTGAAATTGAACTATTTACGCAGATTAATCAATGTAAGCTCATCAGGGGCGGGGATTTTTTTTCCTGTGATGTGGACGAATGGGCCTTTATAAGGTCAAAGGAGAATATCAATGAGTATAAATGGTGTTTACGACGAAATGAATTATTTTGGCATGAACATATCTTCTAAATTCAGGTGCCCGCTTAGTGTAAGGCTAGGACTCACAGAGTAAGGCTTTTATTTTTTATGTTTTGTCTTTGTTCGGTCTTGTGTATGGCAGTATTAGGGTTTATCTGCTGGTTTCTATTGGTAGTTAAGTTATTTTCTTTGTTTAGTTGCGTAGATAGAAAACTCCCACTAGCGGGCTTGTGAGTGATGTGCCGGCGGGGCTAGACCCTTAAACTGCGGGCCCAGATAGGAGTAATATATATATATATATACACACATATACACACACATATATATATATATATATATATATATATATATATATATATATATATATATATATATATATATATATATATATATATATATATATATATATATATATATATATATATATATATATATATATATATATATATATATATATATATATATATATATATATATATATATATATATATATATATATATATAGAGAGAGAGATATATATATATATATATATATATATATATATATATATATATATATATATATATATATATATATATATATATATATATATATATATATATATATATATATATATATATATATATATATATATATATATATATATATATATATATATATATATATATATATATATATATATATATATATATATATATATATATATATATATATATATATATATATATATATATATATATATATATATATATATATATATATATATATATATATATATATATATATATATATATATATATATATATATATATATATATATATATATATATATATTATATATATATATATCTTGAATATGGATAATAGAGTCCAATTATTCCGTGGGCGGGCTCTGGGCAATAAACTCAGCATAGTTTCACATGTATATTTTTGTTATTATCTTACTTAGTATTGTTTTTTGGTGTGTTTCTTTCTGTATGATTCTTATTTCATATTGTAATGTTTCGCGCTTACCATCAATGTCTGTCTGTATTACCGGAGGGGCTCTATTTACAAGTTTTGTGTTAAAACTTTTCATAGAATGTCCTGTCAACCAATTTGTATTTTGTTGAGATATCTCTGGTTGAAAATTTGTCTCAATAAAAAAAGGGCAAGCTCGAAGATCAGACGAGCAACAAACTGACAAAAGCCTTGTTCAGTATCGACAATAAGGTTAAATACTCGATCAGATTCAGGTCACGTGGGGCAAGATGTTACGTTTGTTCTTAATCATGTTTACTAAAAAGCGTGAAAAAGATATTTGTATAAAACTGAATCTCGTGTACGAGGTATACTCCATCGGTTACTTAATGCACTTCTAGCATATATACCGTATTATTACTGTCCTAGGATCACAAGTTACATAACCAAATATCAATTAATTACCTTCATGTATATATTTATTTGCATGTTACTGTTTATTTTGCATGTTACTCGATTTGTTTATCTCATTAAAACTACATTGAGACATTATATGGTGTATATCATATTCTCTTAGACAAAAAAAGAACATGTCAAAACAGCAACAGTGATTTTTCGAAATCCCGAGATCACAATTAATGGTCCGAGCAACTATTTCCGCTAGCAAAGAAATATTTCACAACTATCAGGTCGCATCTCTGTACCGTAAACACTTTCTCTTTCAACTATTTGTATCAACATAATGAACTTTATGTACAAGACTCGATGTACATCAGCTTGTATGTACTGAAATATGTGTGGAACTAATAACTTACTTTTGTATCAAGAATGTTGCTGAAATGACATCCATGAACAATATATCAATATAAAAAGAAAAGCATGTATGTTCGTGACCTAATGACTGATGCTAGTCATATGAACAGAACTACTTTGACTTTGTCAATTGTTGACTTTAAATATTCTTTTCTGGGCTTCAAGTTAATTTACATTTAGTCAAAGCATTTTAGTTTTTGAGCTATAGCTGATCAAAAGTTGAAATTTGGAAATGTGCAAAAATGGCGATGTATTAAGATGTTTATGAAAGTCTGGACAGCTTGTGATGTAATTACTTTTATTTCTTTTCTGAAATGTCGGTTTTAGCCGTTGTAATATACTGAATAAAATAATTCAGTAATTTCTTTTTTAATTGTAAAAACAGTTTTTATTATGAAATTGCAACCTACAACAAAAATTACAAAGTATACCTTAGGCGTTTTTGTTGTTGTTGCTTTTTACTTTTTAAGATAATGACGCCAGAGGGCCCCAGAGGATGAAGTCCGTGGGTATTTCTGAAAAGTTACCGTGCACCCTTCCCATGTGACTACGCCAGTTCATCGATCATTACCCATCATATGACAGTATGGCTAAAAAACTAATATTTCGCTAATGATCGCGTCCTATCTTTCTATGTTAGTATTATTATAAGATATTCCTGGCTATGATGTAATCTTCTGATGAGAATTGAAAGTTAATCCGATTGAAAGATTAAATATGAACACTTGAACTCCAGAAATGTTGTCTTCACTCTTTTATTGTCTTTAGATATATCTTACAATTGAACCATCGGAATTGAACCATCATATCTTAGATTTCAGAGTTTGCAAATATAAAGAAACAAAAAGGTTGTCTCGGGTATTATTATACAATGATAAATATTATCACGAGGAGCACTAAGATTTATAGCAATTTTTAAAACATGAAAGGTATTCTTATATTATCTGGACCGATGATTAACAGCATATAGAGATTAATGTAAACATCTGTTTTCACGAACACAATTTCACCCTTTATAAATTGTTTGAGCTTTAGAAAATAATGTGATTTCTCGGTTCTTTAGAATATTTTACAGATTTGACGTGTGACGTATTCTTGATTGAAATCGATTTTTTTCCCTTCACAGCTTAGAAATTTTTCATATTTCTAAATATATTAAAATCAATCATTCTTTTTAGCCGAAATCAATCTGTTGAGGTAGAATCATGACAACTGAAAAAGTTTATCTTAAATTTAGCCTTTTGTAAATCTCCATATTTTACCCAGTACGATACATTTTAAAACCTGTCATTTTCTTCATTTGGGAAACTGTGAGTTGAAAGCTGAAACAACTATTTCAGCAAAAGTTATTACTGTATAAGAAGTAGGACTAGCTTAGCAAAGGTAATTGCAGTACTAAAATTCGGCAAGGAAACACTTTTTACATAGCGCGAATTACAATTACACCTGTACATACAACATCTTCGCTTATTTAAGCCCAACTATGTTATCAATTACATCAGGGCCAACGCTATAGGAAACGGCGGCTGGGAGCCATGGCCGGGGTTCTCAAAAAGTGTGTGTGTGTGGGCCCCTATTTTTGCAGCTACAAAAAGTGATGGCCAACGGTCTGAAAATAAATTTGGGCCCCCATAGAAAAACATTTTCCGACGCCAATGACATTAGTCATCACGGAAACGGGAGAGGAGGGGCGGGGTGGGGGATTTGCAGGGGTCATGGGGACAAGGGTCATGTCCCCGGGTGTTAAAAAGTGGAAGCCAGAGTATAGTTTTCAGGTAAAAAAGTGTGACGGTTGATGGTCTGATACTAAATTTGACCCCCCCCTCCCTTCATAAAAAACACACCTTACTACTCTCAATAGTTCAAAATAATTGCATACGGAATGACCAGTCGATCTTCATGCTCATACATTTTAATTGTTTTAAACGTTTTATATCTTTCTTTACAATTTAAAGTCATATTTTTTATGCCTAATTAAATCATAACCTTTCATACCTAATTAAATCATATACTTTTATACCTAATTAAATCATATCTTTCTTATACCTTATTAAATTTCTAAAGGAAGAACAATTTTGTTCTTCTACATCTCTCTCTTCCCACACTACCCATGATACTCTGATTTACAACAAATAATACTATATGGTACTGATGTCTTCCTTTGAACGTAACGTACTCATTTAAACAGGTAAAGGTCAGTGGGGCATCTAGGGGGAGGGGGAGCTATTGGGGGCTTAGCCGCCCTAAAAATATCATAGCCCTCCCCCTCCAATTCTGTCCAAGCCATAATATAATTAACTGAAATATCAAATGAACCATGTGTAGAAAACAAAAGATGGCATATTCTATAATCGTATCAACTGAGTGATCTTTAACTTTGGACCAAAACTTTACAGTTTGCACCAAAAAACCTCCATTTTGGACCAAACATCTTTAATTTTGGCCCCCAAATTAATTTTGACCTAAAAATCTTCACTTTTAGATGCAAAATCTTCAGGCTTTATCAAAAGTCTTCAATTTTGGACCACAAATTTCAAGTTTGGACCACAATCTACATCATAGAACCAAAAACCTTCGGATCATGTACATAGGGAGGTGTACTGTAATATCAGTGCCATGTGCGCATGGTTCCAACCTAAAATTAATTTTCAAAACAATACAGTTTTATAATAGGCCTTTACCTTTTCGCCCGCGCTAAGAAGGAAATTTTCAGGAATTCTCTTTGAATTTTCAGGAAGTTTTCTTTATATTCAGGAAACTTTCTTCATTTTCAGAAAATTTTCTTTAACTGCGCAGCTGCGACATTTTCATGAATTTTAAGAAAATCTTAGTCAATTTTTGGAAAATTTACTTCTTTTTCGGTAATTTTTCTTCACTTTTGTGAGATTTTCTTAAATTTCCAGGGAATTTTCTTCAATTTCCAGAAAAATCCTTCACTTTCCGGGAAAGCACTGTCATTTTCAGAAACTGTTGCCAAAATATACAAAATTTTATGCATTTCCCTTCAATTTAAAAATTTCACAAATTGTTGATGAAATAAAGCATGCATGTAACCTGGAAATAGAAACCCTTTCGGGGAGGGGGAAAGGGGATTCCTAACTTCGTACGCCTCTGTCCTCCTTAATCTGAAACCGGCCATCATTGTCTTTTTGGGGGGCTTAAGCCCCCTAAAAAATGAAAAGCTAGACACGCCCCTAATAAAGGTCACTGATTTGTGTTGATTATACCTACAGTCAAACCGTCTTTACCTGTTTACAGTTTTTAGATGCATGAGGAGAAATTGTGTGCGTGATTATTAATCAAATTGTGATCTCATGTCATTAATCTTTAAGAATTACTTTGATTAACAGGACATTCTCTGAACTTTCTTCCTATGTTTTGCGAAACTACTCCGCCGTATAATGGTTCCTTTCACACAGCCATCCATGGTGTCGGCATGCAGAAAAACGTCTTGGCTTTACTATGAAATGACCTCAGATATGATTTTTCAATAAAAAAGATATTAACAAAAGATCATCGCGAATCCATTTCATAGCTATATTCCATGCAAAGGAGGGATATCCGTTTGATGTTCCAATACACAGTGGGTATTTACATTATTTCCGATTGATCTCTGTGGAACCGAATTGTTATTTACAATTATTGAGGAATGCGTTACAGTCTGTGAGAGATGTACCGATGCAATATTGCCCACTTCTGGCTGATCAATTGAATTAGAATGCCTAACTTGTTCCTCGTCATTTTCCTGTTCTCCCTCCAAATTGCATTTATTTTCCTTCTTAAATTTCATTCGTCTGTTTTGAAACCAGATTTTGATTTGTCTTTCTGTTAGACTTAATAGATGTGATAGCTCTATTCGTCTTCTCCTTGTGAGGTAGCGGTTGCGAAAGAACTCCTTTTCTAGCTCGAGTGTCTGATAACGGGTGTACGTCTGCCTGCATCGCTTTCTGGTACTACCGTGAGGGTCAGCCCCACCGGAACCTGTGACAACACCTGTAAAATAAAACAAAATGAAAATGTATAAACCACTTCACCAGAAAATTCATGTGGAGACGTAAATTTTCTGCAGCCAACTTTGTTATTAGATTTTCAGTCCAGCAGGCCTACCCTTTTCTGCGTACGTGGGGATGGGATGACACATGCAGTTGACTGGTTGAGTTGACCACTTTTTTACACAAATGCAGAACAACGTACATTGGTGAAAACTGACAACAAAACTTCACAGATTATCCAATAAACCAACTTTTCAACAGTTTTCATCAATTGAAAGACAAAATATACAACGTTTTTTCGAATAAAGGAACCTGTGGTCATTAACTGATTAAGAATCGATGCAATTAAAATTCTATGTTAGGGAGCTGCAGCATTTTTTCAAAATCTGCATGCAATGTGAGCTGTTCGCTAAAATTCTGCTGGAAACGACACTCATCATGAGTAGATAATTCTAAAGACTCTTCTTATTACAAAATCTAGAACATTTTTTCCAGCAAAGCTATTACATTTAATAGATTATCATCGAATTATTGTATCTTGTCAATATCTGTTCCCAACTTGCTGACTTGGTATTCTGAAAGTATAGCACACGTCAGACACCACATCCAATGGTCAAATTGGGCAAAACTAAACAAATTTGCATAATCAGATAATGTTGATACTCCAGATCACGGGCATGGCATGTGTTTTCTATACAGATTTATAACCACTGTGTAGAGCTGATGACAAATTGACAAATTAGCATAAATACACTTCTTTCCTGTGCAAATCGTTGAAACTAAAAGCATGGATAGGCATGGAAATCATTACAAGAAATTCAATTTTAATGGATCCCATCATCTGATAACAGCTCTTTCTAAAGGACAGTGGTGTTGTTGCACAATTACATCATTACTCGATACTTAAAGACGTATATTTTTTCTTGAGACAGTGACATATATCCCAGTGTGAGTACTTTGGGGAACACAATAGTCAGGGGTGGGGCCGGTGTCATCTCTCCGCTGATGTGTTGGTCATATTGGCTGATTGGTGAAAAGATGGTTAAATAGCATCAGTTGTGCATGCTGATCAATTTTGTTATTTTGTGTCCTATATATTCCAAAGAAGGTTAAATCCTAAAAGGAACTGGTTCATAGGTGTAGAAACCTCAGGAGTGGGAACTGGGGGCACGTTCCTCAAACTTTTCCGAAAAATGACAAAAGTGCCCTTTTGAAAATGAAAAGTGCCTCTCAATTACTGTCAAAAGTGGTGGAATTTGCACGTACACTTAAAAAAGAAAAAATAATTACAAAAATGCCCCTTTCAAAATGAAATGCCCTTTAATTACTGACTCAATAGTAGGAGACTGGTAACTTTTGTCAGTCCCATGTACGGGGAAATGGGTTCGCATTGGAAAATTGCCCTTTCTAAAAATGACGTGCTCCTTTTACTTTATTTTGTTATCTACCACTTCAGTAGCATGCCTGTTAACATGTTGCTACATGGAAGCCGCCATTTTGTGATATTTCCCATGATCCTTTGCTATCCTAACGTTAAAGCCTTATGCAATATTACATTTTACAAATTTAAAATACGTCTGGGAAAAATGTCTTTGCTAGGGATAACTTAAAACTTATGAAAATATTTTCATTACTGTCATGGCTAGAACTTTTCCACTCCCATTTGATAAGTTCACCACGCCGTTTTCCAAATATTAGATACAAATATTTCAAGAACATAAATTAGAAAGTATTACATTGTATCATAACATCTGAACAATATGGCTGCATGACTTCAATATTCTCGTGTGTTATAAATGCTCCTATTAATAGGCATGCTTCCGGACTGTCTAAAAATAGGGAGCAGACTTGGGGAAGTGGTCGTGCCCTCCCCCCCCTCACCAACTTTTCGAAAGCTTCTTACACCCATGAACTTGTTACTAGTTCAAAACTTCAAAGGCCCACTCGGTGTCTGTACAGAATAATGTACGGCACTAGACTGCAGATTAGAAGATGAACATTGTTTAAAGAGTGGAAATTCAGGTTTTTAAATTCCTATCTGGTAGTGATGCTTTGACTTCCTGTTATTTCTTGCATGTTTCAGCTAATCCTGATATGACACGTGGTTGAACAGTTTGAAGTTGATTAAAGAGTTTTCACGGATAGATATTCAGCGTTTTAGCTTCTCGCAAAGACTTGTTAATGAGTGGAACGGTTTGCCTGACATGCCTGAGTGGGTGGTTATTTCCATTTCTGTTCACACTTTCAACGTTAACGTCGATAAATTTGTTACTAACTCTGGGAGTCTTTGATTTTTTCTGTATTTTTATTTTTGTAGTGGTGGTAGTTGGTTTTTATTTTTTAAAGGTGACTAACTCTTTTTAGCCTCTCATCCTTTTATGTTATGTTATGTTAAATGGACCATCTTGGTCATATCGTCATAGTGACAAATGTGTACGGTCGAATCAAAAAAAAAGCCCTTAGTATTCTGCTTACTAATCAGGCATCTTCTCTTCAATTACCACTCAAATATTTAAATCCTAAATAAACACGAAACGCAAATACAACAAACAAGCATATTTCAATCACACTATGTTCTAACATATCGTTGATGCCCATAAGGCAAGACAAAAAATGCTTTTGCACATTCACCACTGCGTAATTCGTCACGATCAAAACCGAACGATATATCGTCAGTGCGTATTCGGTTATGATAGTTTATGCAAGTATTTCAAATTGGGAAAGGAAGAAGGGGAAGGAGTGGGGAGGGTCAATGTCCACGGCCTTTGATAACCAGTTGTGGTGCACTGGGGAAGGGGAGGGGGAGCAGATTTATTATTTATCTCAACAAATCTGGGTACAAAAATGTATGAGTCTCTTATAACGGTTTAAAAACTATTTGTAAAGGGTAAAAGTGGGGGTTGTAAAATTATTGGAAAAATTGGTACAATTTTGCAACATTTCCGAAAATTGAATAAATTTTTCCAAAAATGAAAGAAATTGTAAGAAAAGTAAAGCAAATTGCACGAAAATGAAGAATATTCTACCAAAATTGAAGGAGATTTCCCAAAAATTGATAGAAACTTCCCAAAATTGAAATACAAATTTCCGGATAAAGAAGGAAATTGCACGAAATTTAAAGCAAATTTCACGATAATGAAAAACGTTTTACGAAAATTGAAATTTGAAGCAAATTTTACGATAATGAAATTTTGTTTACGAAAATTGAAGGAGATTCCCAGAAAATTGAAGATTTTCAGAAAAGAAGAAGCCATGGACTTCGACTCTTCAAAAATCAATTCGTTACGAACATTTATTATGGAAGGGAGGGGGGGGGGCAAAATGGCACTTGGCCCTCTGAAAATTCATTTAACCGCAACCCCCGCTCCCTACGCCCCTGATGTCAGGTATATATCATGCCAAAAAGACGTTAGTCCCGTCTTATTATGTTTGAAGCATTTTATGATATGATAAACACCATTTCTATCAGTATACGTTTGAGAGCACATATTTTTTTCTGCGGCCAATGCAAGTAGACAAGGGTCATTATTATATAGGAAAAATATACAGGAAATCAATCTCTCAGAATGTACCAAATTATTACCTGCAATCTTTAAAAACCCGGAAAGTTTAAATGCAATTTGTTAATATAATTTAAAGCTCGCTTAGAATAGTCATTTAAGAGAGTCGGGCATGCTTCGCCCCGCCGCCACATCATTATCACAGATAATTGTATATGCTTAAGATAGCATTTGTCTAACAATCACCTTAATCTGGTCAGGATGTTGCTGATGCAGTGAACTCTTGAACCGAAACAAACTACATTCGAATAAATTGCTTTACAGACAATGTATAATGATTACAAAAATAGCAAAAATCCTATCAAAACACTGAGGTCGAAAAATCGACCAGTCTGCCAGTATAGTCTGATAGTATGCCTTTGAATATTTAGGGCGCTTTTATTGAACAATTTGCATATTTGTTTTTTAATCAGATGAACAACACTCCATCTGACCATGATCCTTTTGAGATGTAAATCTATAGTTTTAAGCTCAGCATCTCTTTGAATATGGCAATAACTAGAAAATCGTATGCTTCTAAGCCTTAAAATGACACGTTGATCACATTCTAATGTCTTAAGTGTTTTCTTTGAGATTTTGCCTATGTTGACCTTACATGCCATTCACTCTTTTGCGCGTTTTCCGTTGTTTTGCCTATGTGTGCGAATTTTGCCTTAAGAAACCACCAAGAATTGCACTAAAAATCCGAACCAATTTATCCAACGTTTTTCAGACGAAATATAAACTACTAACTTTTAGATTCATTTCTTGCTAAATTTCCACCTTTATTTTATATCTTTTAGTAATTGCGCATCATAATAAAGTATATTAATCATTATTGTATAGGCATAACGGAGGCCTTGTTAGGTACATTTAGCGTATTATTGCGTTAGAATTTAATTACAGATATAATAACTATATTTTTATCATTTTTAGTGGCAGTCACAGTGGTAAAAGTTCGGACTAACAAGTTAATGGTTTTGGGTCCTGGCTAACGGCGACTGCCGCTTAGTTTTATGGACTTGTTCTATAAAACTATTGAACATCTTTAAAAAACTGTAAACCTAAAAAAGTGTTATTTTTATTGGGAAAACATTCAACGTTCTTTTCAGATGTCTTGAACGCTACGTCATTTTCGTGCTGGTTTGTCACAATAGTTCGAAAGGAATCAGCTGATTTTGACAAAGAAAAACTTATCTCTGATTGCGTTACAATTCCCCTGTCAAGATTTAAATTGGGAAGAAGCCATGATCTTCAGTTAAATATGATGTATTAATTGCATTGAATTACACGTAGATTTGAATGTGTTCAAACTCATAAACCACCTAAACATGTAAGAAACCAAATTTAGAACTTTTGTTGCAATAACCGAAAAGGGTCCATACAGTTATCATGTTAACGAAGACTGGTCTAACAGTCTAATGTAATGTAATGAATGTACTTTCTACAAAGTAAGAAATCTATAAAAACTAGTTTCACAAGGCTAAGTTTGCAAACATGTTTGTCGGATATTCGGAAATATTGATTGAAGTATGCATTTTGCAGGTTTCTTTATGCCCATATCATCTTGCATTTCGCGCCCTTATATAAAAAATAAAACAACATCTTAAGGTTTTTGTGTGAGAATTAATTTGACAAAGTTCTACTTTCATATGAATATATTTGTTGTTTAATTAAGTCTTAGGTTATTTTTTTTATTTATGTCGCAGTCAACAAAACAGAAAACTGGAGAATGGTTATGCATGGAAAGAATTCATTAACAAGAAGGTCCGCTATTTGGCATGTTTGGTCAATCTCTCCGACAGTATGTTTATAGTAATTGTGTTAAGAGTCAACAACTGCATCAATGAAAAGAAAGAGAAAGAAGGAAAGCAGGAAGAAAACTTGAAGAAGAAACTTCTTTCTTTTTCATAATGTTTTCTGTTATTAATAAAAAGAAAGAATTAGAGTTTGGTTAAAAAATGTTATTTCAATTTGTGTCTGAGCATATTTGAATATATCAGGATGTAAATTTCACTTTCTTTTAATTCATATCATGTAGATATTTTATAAGATCGTATCTTCTGCAGCTGCGCTTAATTGGCGGGTTTATTAGCCACCTCAGGAAATTAAGAATAAAAACGATTAGATCGTTTAAAGAAAGTAAATCATGAAATTGTTGTTCTTATTCTCAAAAAATCATATTTTTCTTTGTAGAGATTGTTCATTAGTCTGCAATCTGTCAATCATAAAACGATGAATTTAACAGGTGCACAAAAAACGTTACAAATCATAAATGTTCCTATTTATATATGAAAGGACCGCGACGATCCTTTTCTTAAGTTTGAGCAAACGACTGCAAGGAGATATTTGCCCTATATATTGGGGTCGCTGCAAAAATGAGTGAGGTCACGTTTTAAAATAACGACAATAAATTTGTAAGAAATGCAAAATATCTTTGTTAAATCAATCACAAGAATTAAAACAAAATTGCATTTTTTCTCATGCTTATAAAACTTCTTTTCTTCATCTGTTTATTGCATTTGAAAAAAAAGAACATATGTTTCATGTGTATTTTAGATAAACATTTTTAAATACTTTTTAAAATTGCCTAAATATCTCTCAGTAAATCTCATCAAATAGAAATAATAGCCTACTTTGGAGGAAGAAATTTCTTCAAATTGTTATCACGCCAATTAAAGCTGTAACATATGGGGAAGACAATTTTTTGCCAACATAAAACTGAATGGGTCCGATTTGCTCTCCTCAAAAATGAGAAAAGTTTTGAGAAAATATCAACCCTTCATTGAATTTACATTTTATTAAGGTATAACATACAGATAGATCAAGAGTTCATATGTGAACATCAATCATGTCAACAACCCAACATGAGCCAACTAGAGCTTAGCAGGATTAAGAACCAAACTCTAAAGCTCTGCCTGTCAGTGAACATTAAAAAAACAAAGATAAAACAATTAGTTTCACGTCCTATAAAAATAATATCAAATACTTTCAGACCATTGTAATCAGAAGTTTTCGGTAGGCTGGCAGGCTGGTAGGCTTATTCAGCATCTATAAACTGGATAAATGTTTATTGTCGATGTTGCTAGTTTCGAATAGGTGATATTGGATTTAAAAGCTTTTATTACAATATGTCCATATATTTTGGGTGTAGATAATAGGAACTGACAGCCCATTTATTCATAAGTTCTTTATTGAAATTTAAATGGGTTTTGAAAGCAGCAGGATGTGTAAAACTATTTCATAATATTAACAGAAATCTCTGTTTTTAGATATGCGGTGTTACTTCCTGCGGAGTAAAGTTTTAGTACAAGTCGTATTATGACAAATCTAAAAATAAGAATAAACTTTGATGTTCTTTAGACTGTTGTAAGGAATGCGATGTTATTTTTCCTCATTAAGATATTTTCAACAAGTACAGTATAGGAAAGATTATTCCTATTTCTTTGAAATATCAAATGTGCGCAAAATTACAAGATCGTACAGTTTAAAACGAAAATGGAATACAGCGTCATTCGTCAATTTATTAGGACTTTTTCTAGTACTGTCTTATGAATGTAGAGGACCAGTGAATTCTTCGTAGCTAATTTAACTTTGATAAATAGATTTTTTTGTTGTTGTTGGGAAGGGGGAGGGGGAGGTCATATATATATATATATATATATATATATATATATATATATATATATATATATATATATATATATATATATATATATATATATATATATATATATATACTAATTGTAATCTCATTATCTGATATTTTTGAATGAAAAATGAACAAACAAATAGTTGTTCAGTATCTAAGCAGTTTTGTATAAGTGTCGTTGTTGACTTTGAATCAGATTAATACATTTATGACATGCATGACCCTCTGCCTATTAAGCCTTATTAAGCACTTAAAGACCAAAAGACAATAAAATAATTTGATATAGTTCTCACGAAAGATTGTGCCGATCGTATTTTAATTGAAAGAAGCAACTTTAGTGAAGAATACCCACTACCACTTTTGTGTATAATTAAAGTTCATTCGGCCAAGCAGTTATATAGGTTAATTACAAACAAAGAATTGATTTTTTTTAATGAAAACAGTTAAGACAATTCCAAATGTTACAAACTATAACAATACTATAGATATGACAACTTCTGGAACTTTTGAGAGAGAAAATATTAGAATATCAGAATCAGAGATTAAAAATAATAATGATAATGTAGCAACCATGAGGTTAGCTATAATTCCTTTCATGTTCTTATTAGCATTTTAGTTTCCACTGAAATCACTTTATGGTATATTATGTAACACAACCTAATTATGCCGAAATGTTTTTTGGAAGTTATAAGAAATGACAATATACTTAATTATGCTTTATTTGATTTCAGTAGCTCCATATGACCAGTAACAACTCACCATTGTCTTTTAATTATCATATCATGTAGTTATTCACATTTCTTCATGCAAGGCTGCGACAATGAATTACGCTAAAAATGGTCCCACGTATGAGAGGGGCTAAATACACAGACAACAGAGCCCCTCCCACGTTAATCTCACAACCTTACCCTAATGTATAATCGAATTTTCCCCACCCCAAAGAGAGGGGTCATAGGTCCTATTGTTTATACTACACAAACAAAAATTGGGGAAAAGATAATAGGTAGATAGGTATTTTTGTTCATATCACGCAGATTAGTCCCGATGCAACAATTAGTACTGTACACAATTAAATATATACAGAGAAAAATAGCAAATATTTGAAATATAACAATAATACGTTTAAAAAAGCTATACCAACGTGACCCCAACCACCAACCAGAAGTGATAAGTTCTATGGAAAACCACCGTTTACTTCCGTGGTCATACAGATATTAAATCACTTCAGTGGCCTCTTATTGGAGCTTAGATACCCGAAGCGGGTATGAAAGAACGGCCCATTGCAATCTTAAGCGAGTAAGTACCTGAAGTAGCATGGGAATGGGAGCACGTGCCCCAATCCTAACAATTCTAAATATTCAAAATGCTTTTGGTGTATATTTTACATGACTTTTAAGCAATTTCCTGCCATCTCAAACACGAAAAATGTAGGGCTTCCGGGGGCTCCGCCCCTAGCCCCACCAGGAACAGTAACCAATACTGCATTTTGTCCTCGCAAATGAAGGGTATTTTTGAGCAATAAACTGCCTCAAATGACAGTGTTTCGAAAAATTGATTCTCAAATGATGAGTTTAACAAAAAAAGTCTTCTCAAATCTTTTACGTTTTCAAAATATCTTTGCTAAAATTTTGCTCCCTGTGCAAAGTCAATGGGATTTGAAAATAAAATTTTCCGTTAAAAAATATTGTCTCAAATCACACCGTTTAAAAAATATCGTCTCTCAAATCTTACCTATTTTCAAAAACATGTTCTCAAAATGACAAGTTTTAGAAAAAACTGTTTCTTGTCAAGTACAATGTCCTTTTCGAATGATGTGACTCAGTAAATTATGCCAACATTATCACGATATTATCGATAATCGTGACATGGCGATTTATCTATATTATTGATACCTTTGATTGTTTAATCAACTTTTACTCTTTGACAAGTCTTAATTTTAATCAACAGATTATCATGGTTAATTGTTTTGAATTGGGCGACAATGAGTGGTGTGGTGACCATGACCTTTGAGTGGATAATACCAGGGTAATGTACCCTGGGGGGACCCATAGCCAGAGATATTTTCGATTTTTACCATTCTTTGTTATTTGTTCTTGTTTTACACTAAGAGGTACCCTTGGCGCAGTCTGCGTTACCCTCAGATACCCCTGACGGTATAGAAAACATATAGATCCCTAGTACTCCCAGAGAACCTAGATACCTAAAATTGATCAGAACCACTCCGAAATGACCGTAAGCTCACCGCAAACAACATTCCTTATACGAACCCCCCCCCCCCCATCCCCACTGGGGGCGGGGCTCTCTGTGCCCTCTCCAAAATGACCATCAATTCACCGCAAACAACACTTCTCAGACGGTTTCCTGAAAACCCTTTCATCCTCTGACGCAATCCGATGACCCACATGGAAAATCTCAGAGGTCACTATACAGACTCCGACCAATCAGAAGCTCCGTTGTCAAGAATATCCTGTGACGGCAATCCGACGACCCAGATGACCTGAAACCCTTCCCTCTAAGATGACACAATCTGACGACCCGGATGACCAACAAGCTCCGTCGTTGAGAATATCCGACGGCAATCCGATGGATGGAAAAAGGGGTTACTCAGGGGCCAGCTGCAAATGAGCTATCACGTAATACCCTGACTTCGATTGACCAATTAGAAGTTTCCTACTACTGTAGTCGGGTCGTTAATCTAATATATCCATGAAAAAAAACATTGTGACGGATATCTTGATATATGTTGTTAATTTTTCACTGTAAATCAATTATTTCTTAAACTGTTTCTTACGAAGAAGTGCAATTTCTTCTAACAAATTTGTTTTCATGTTTTCACTTTTCATTCTACTACACCTCTATATTCAGTATCCACTAACTGGAACATAAATTCACATTATTTCAAAGACAGCAATTTAGCACAGAAATTTAAAAAATTATAATTTTGTTAGGCTGTCTACCCTTTCAAAGATATTTCATTTTCAATCCTTAAAGCTGTAAATCGTGATCAATGATAACTCGAAAACTAGATACGAGTTACTATGTCCAAAACTTTAAAGACAGATTTTACCAGATGATGCCTTCAATGATGCACTCTTCGCTGCATAATCAAACAGTTTGTGTTTTTAAGCTCTTAAACAGTTTAACTGTTAAAATCTGAATCTAATTTTATGTGGACGAAACGCGGATCCGAAAATGATTGAAACGGATTAAATGCCATATGATTATTCTTTCTGATTTTGAAAATGTCTATTAATTCAAAGTTGTACAGACGTTCAATCAACTAAAAACTGCCTTCTTCAAATGTTTCTAATTACGAAAAACACCGTTATAATCCTAAATTATCACAGGGATCGAGCTATTACTCTAAGAAATGCAAGTTGATGGACCTACATTTACAATATACAGATATATACTTTGTAGTCGTAAAAAAAAGTTCTGCCCTTAAAAACAAAATGTGCAGGGTTCATTAAGCTAGCCCAGCGTCACCCAGTCCCCCTCCCCGGGTCTCCGTATATTGCCTCAGTCACAGGCATACCATTAAATTGATACCGGTAATAATTACAAAGAAACTGGCGAAGCTTGGTTTATAACTCAGAAAAAGAAAGCCAGCGTTTAATTGATCATTTTTGTCAGAGTTTTCTCGGAAAATTGTTCAAACCAACATGCAACCTGAAGCGGCAGCTAAATTTGCTTGCATGGATACTGCAGTGTTGTCATTCTGTCAAAGAGAATCCTGGACTTTGGTGTAATAAGAAAATAAACCAAAACTTGGAACTTCGTATTCATTAACATCCATGGAGGCCGCCATTTTAACTTGTGATAACGTTATACAGTTATATCGATGAGATTTTTACTAAGAAACGGTAGTATTTGTGTAATGTAACGTATGGTGCATGTACACGGTATCAGCGATGACTAAGCCAACACAGAATCATGTGTCGAGAGGGCTGTTTTAAAGGTCAACCACCTGTCAATGGAAAGTCTTCTAAAATTCTATCGCGAAGTCCACGGTTAAATCGAAAAGTCCGCGGTCAAATCTAATGAATATTCATTTCATATCGGTTTTTCCTTTCAAAAATACCTCCCACGTTTTCATTAAAAATTTCCATTGACTTAACGTTATCACTATAGTTAAAATGGCGGCCTCCATGGATCTTAATGAATACGAAGCTCTAAATTTTAATGCATTTATTACCACACCAAAAGTCCAGCATTTTACCCTACTGTCATTCAAACAAGCAGCAGTGACCTTTAAAACCACGAGAGCTGCAAATCAAAGGTTATGCATAGTAAGTATCTCTACAGGAGTTGCATTCATTTACTTTGAAATGGTGTTGTAGTTTCATACTCATGCATGCTACCGGACTGAACGAAACCACACGCAGATAAAAACAATTATCGCATCAATAATCTGAATCAAATCGAAGAACAGAAGACGACATGGCATCACGATCTGCTTCAATAGCTCTGCAACCGGCCAATATCGCCAAAACAATTTATCTCTTCCAAACAATTACTAATTAAAACCTATCTTATTATATTAGCTATCTTGTGTAGATAGCTAGCTATTTTCATTTAGCAGTTTAAGACATCATTTAGCAGTTTAAGAGAGAATTTTTTTGATATCTTGGGTGAATTGCTAGACTGAAAAGGTAGACCTGGCCTACACTTAAATTAATCCACTACACTTAAATATATATATATATATATATATATATATATATATATATATATATATATATATATATATATATATATATATATATATATATATATATATATATATATATATATATATATATATATATATATATATATATATATATATATACATATATATCTATATCTATATCTACATATATATATATATATATATAAATATATATATATATATATATATAAATATATATATATATATATATATATATATATATATATATATATATATAGATATATATATATATATATATATATATATATATATATATATATATATATATATATATATATATATATATATATATATCTATATCTATATCTACATATATATATATATATATATATATATATATATATATATATATATATGTATATATATATATATATATATATATATATATATATATATACATAAAATATATATATATATATATATATATATATATATATATATATATATATATATATATATATATATATATATATATATATATATATATATATATATATATATATATATATATATATATATATATATATATATATATATATATATATATATATATATATATATATATATATATATATATATATATATATATATATATATATATATATATATATAACGCCAATGGGCTTGCACTACATCCCATATCAATCTTTTCATTCATTCATGGTCTCTATTACACCTCAAAGTTCTCATGAAGTGCAATCCTAAATTTCAACATCAAGATATTTAAGTCAACACATCAACATGAACAAGTCAATTTTGTTTGCTGAAGAAAGTTGTTTTTTTGTCTTTTCATAAATCAGAATCATGAATCGATATTTTGTCATAATGTCATCAAAGTTTAGCTGTTTAAAGTGATTAAGAAATCAAAATGTACTGAAATTTTAAAATTGTTTGTCATCTTCCTATAATTTCTTTGCATTATTGTTTTACTCTTTTCTTTGCATTACTATCCTGTTCCTGTTTTCTACGTTACTATCAGGAGGCGGGATCATAATATGACGATGTTTATAATGAGATTGCGATAAAAAAATCCTATATATATTATTTGTATAACCACAATCTGTTATACAGCCCTATGAAGTCCAACTGGAACCCTAATCTCTGCCTCTTATGTTTGACGTGGATTGATCATCGTCAGATCGTCGAAAGTTTTAAATGGACCTCTGCGGTGTATAGCCTTGCAAGCTTCTTGGCCAGTAAAAGTTGACTTTCGTTGTTTGCTGGTTTGTACGTTAGAGCTATTGTGACAATCACTCCCATGTCATGTACTCATTTGGACCCACCCATATCTAATCTTATAAAGATGATTTTTCAAATTGTTCATTATTTACGCCGGTTATATTTCAATTATTTAAAATATTTTCAATGAGATCTTCTAAATTGAGCCGGTAATATCCTAAAATTATCATTAAAGCCATCATAATCTCATAAAAATATAATAATTTGAAAAATGTGTAAACATTTTGAGAGTTTTGACCAAAGTCTTGTTCTTTTTATCTAAATCGGGTATTTGGTAACCTTTAATTACTATTTTATAACATTAAAGTGTCATTCTGTAATATCACACGATTGTGTGAATTCGGTTATAATTCTGCCTCTTTGCTGACGTAAGCGTCAACCTCATCAAATCTTTATCATAATAAATACATTTTCAAAAGATGATTTCAATTTCTATTTCACTTTTGCATTTCAATAATTATCTTTGTTACAATAAATTCCTTTTCAGCTTTGATAGAACAAAGGAACATGAGGACAAGAGTGCCTCCATCTTATAATTATCACAGGGCGACAAATATTTTGACTTTTTAAAGTATGTTATTGCTATCTTTGGCACTGGCCGTGATGGAAAAAAAAGTGTGATGGTTGATTCTAACCATCACACTTTTTCAGCAATCTGACGATTACTGGGCGACAATACTCGAGATCTGGTAGACAATATCCAATAACTGGGGAGATAATACCTGATAATTGGATGATAAATTCAACCAGTCATTATGTAATAGGGCATTGCATGCATGGAACAAGGAAAAACCTTTAAAGAACTGCAATCTTTAATGTTTCCGAAAGAAGTTATGAAAACAAAAAATGGAATGTCATCCTGCATGATATTAAATTTAAGACTAAAATAATAATAAACCATTAAAGTTACATTTTAAGAAATATTTTCAACGCTCATATTCTTCCATCTAACTCAGTTATATTTTATTCCCTTATATGCACTGGTATCTACATTTTGACTCCCTTTTTCTCTAAAGAAATTAATCGTCCTAATATTTTGGCAATTTATTATTTTATCTTTCATTTGTGTTGTTTATTTCTTTCTTTTCATATGGAGTATTTTTGATACAACTAGATATTTTTCAGGGTTTGTGCATGTATGTATTTTGGAGGATCTCTGCTTCGGTTAGCATATATGTGTAGAACCCACTCATTACTCATTTGTAATATGCTTTAAGTCCGCTGCGTGTATATAAAACACTATTTTATATTCTCTTTCATTTGTTATTTAGATGTACTTGCAGTCAGAAATGAAAACAAAGAGTGTTTCATCTATCCATTCTATCGAACAAAACATTTGTATGTCGGGCTGCAGGTGGTACCTGGTTAAAAAAAAACTAAGTCTTAGACTACAGAGGTGAGGTGATCATGCATGGGGATATGTTTGCCAATTTAAACACATCAAAGTACCGAAAGCACTTGTGATGGGTTCAATTCATAGTTGTCATTTGTATACATTGATATAATGTATATTCTTCTTATACATCATTCGATTTTATAGGTCAACTTTTGTAATAACCTGAAGATTTTAAAAATTTAGCAATATAATTTAACGTTTCTGGTCAAAACATTGCCTCAAATCATGACAAGACAATCAGTGCTTGGTTGGGAATGCCAGACACCACAGCTTCCCACTTTACGTGTGTGACTCCCGGGTACAGTGCACCTCAGCATGTCTCATCATATATACTCATCGTAATGGTTGGCCCATTATCACACACACACACACACACACACACACACACACTTGTAGTATTCGATTTACAATAGCTCATACAGTGTATTTACATTTACCTGTGTACAGGTGTATGTATGAATCACATCATGGAAATGTTTTCCAGAAAAATCCACCATAACACATCGAAAAGCTTCCTCAGATTTTCTTAGTTTGTGCGGTTTTGAGGTAAGGATCATTTTGGCAATATTTTAATGCAAAACGTTCCTCGATAAGAACTCCAAATATGTTTGCTCGCAGCGAAGTTTGTGTAAAAATACCATATACACCTCGATGTTCAATTATTTCTAAGTTTTAGTCCATTTCAAGGACTTATTGGTATTTTTGACGTCATACCTTGCAGATCATAATTGATATTATTCTAATACAAAAAAATAACATCGCTTTTGCAATTCAAAATACAATAAGATTTTACGTTCTATGTTGTTCGTGTACACATTATGATCTGTTAGAATTTTGACAAGTAAACAATGATGACTCACCATACAACTGAGAGTAATAATACATAGAAATAATCTCCGTAAATATATTTCAAAATTTGAGAATTTTTGAAAAATTTCCTTTATTTCACACTTTACATAGGTTTCTTCTTTTTTAATAAAATGAAAAAAAAAAGAAATACATCAAGAACTGTAGAAAACTCTTCAAAAAAATAAAAATGAAAGAAGGTATCGTAGACTACTCTGTTACTATATCGAAACACGATCAAAGAAAGAAGGAGTTAAAGTTTTATAAAGTTGTTCAACTTTTGGTCGGTTCTGACAACTAAAGAGTCTTCGAACAAGTTCGAACCCATCAAAAATACTATATTTAAGTGCTGCAAAGTTGGAAAAGTACAAATCAATCCATTTTAACTGTGCAAAGGTTTCGTATTTCTTGCAATTATATATTGCCATTTCCTTAAATCTTTTAATGATACCTCTATTATCTAGATATGATATTATTATCATGATTGATGAGTATGCAGTTGCCCTATATTGCCACCAAAAGTGCAAACGCGATATTCATCTCCCAGACTTTTAAGAAAAAGAAGAGCTGCATGACAATTTTCCCCAATAAAATGCAATATTACTGAACTTGCAATTCTTTTGTTATATCACCCTAATGAGCCGTATAATTTGGGGTTTATTTATAGTTGGTGTATATCTTATATCCATGGAAATTCACTTTACCAAGAAGTACACTTTATAATATCTCATTTAAGTATCGATTTCGACTTACAAAGAGTTTGTCCAGATGGACAGAGGCACATATTTTGGAGAACTTCTTCCAATAAACAGTCTGATATATGGACAGAGAATGGTCATGTTTAATTTCAATGAGTAGGATTAATCAATAAAAGCTATAATTTACTCAAATTGCTTGGAATATTATTTCGATAATGACTTTTTTTAGTTTTGAAGCTCCTTTAAATATTTCCATTTCACACAAATCTAATCTTGTAGCAAATGCTTTAATCACAACTAACAAGAAAAATCACATGACAACCTAAATCATAGTCGTCTTTATATGATACTTAATGAAGGATTTGAAAAGAAATCGGTCATCGTATCTGAAGCTTGATCTTTTACGAAGACATTACCATTCAACTACAAACTGACCAAAATTGTTGAACTCTTTAGAATGAGCAAAAAACTATAAATCACTCTTTAAATTTTGAAACATGACCTATTCAGTTTTGAGTTAAGCCAATTGTTATTAAAGCAGTAGAAAATCAATTTACATAAGAAAATGAGGAAGTCTGCCAAATAGACAGTTAGACACAGACAGTCAGACAGTCAGACACAGACAGTCAGACACAGACAGTCAGACACAGACAGTCAGACACAGACAGTCAGACACAGACAGTCAGACACAGACAGTCAGACACAGACAGTCAGACACAGACAGTCAGACACAGACAGTCAGACACAGACAGTCAGACACAGACAGTCAGACACAGACAGTCAGACACAGACAGTCAGACACAGACAGTCAGACACAGACAGTCAGACACAGACAGTCAGACACAAACAGTCAGACACAGACAGTCAGACACAGACAGTCAGACACAGACAGTCAGATACAGACAGTCAGACACAGACAGTCAGAGACAGACAGTCAGAGACAGCAGTCAGACACAGACAGTCAGACACCGACAGTCAGACACAGACAGTCAGACACGGACAGTCAGACACCGACAGTCAGACACAGACAGTCAGACACGGACAGTCAGACACAGACAGTCAGACACAGACAGTCAGACACAGACAGTCAGACATTCAGACACAGACAGTCAGACACAGACAGTCAGACACATAGAGTCAGACACAGACAGTCAGACACAGACAGTCAGACACAGACACAGACAGTCAGACACAAACAGTCAGACACAGCCAGTCAGACACAGACAGTCAGACACAGACATTCACACACAGACAGTCAGACACAGACAGTCAGACACAGACAGTCAGACACAGACAGTCAGACAGTCAGACAGTCAGACACAGACAGTCAGACACAGACAGTCAGACACAGACAGTCAGACACAGACACAGACAGTCAGACACAAACAGTCAGACACAGACAGTCAGACACAGCCAGTCAGACACAGACAGTCAGACACAGACATTCACACACAGACAGTCAGACACAGACAGTCAGACACAGACAGTCAGACACAGACAGTCAGACACAGACAGTCAGACACAGACAGTCAGACAGTCAGACACAGACAGTCAGACACAGACAGTCAGACACAGACAGTCAAACAATCGTTCATCAAAATGAAAAGAAGCAATTTGCAATTTAAGTCTTAGATTAAAGTATATAGAAAACTGGCAAAAGTAAATTATAATTGATTTTGATGTGATTTTTGCATGGTATTATGTGCATTTTGAACAAAATTAGTTAGCTGTAATTCTACCATTTCAGGCAGCGCTATTTAGAATCCTTGTTTATACAGTCCGGAAGCATGTCTATTAATAGGAACATTTATAACACACGAGAATATTGAAGTCATGCAGCCATATTGTTAAGATCTTGCAATAAAATATCATAGTTTCTAATTTATGTACTTGAAATATTAAAAATCATTGTGTTGAAAAACATGAATTTTCAAAATGGCCTTTTCGCGCCTAAAAGCTTAGCTCTATTGTCTATTTTATCTAATATTTCAAAAACGGCGTGATAAACATATCAAATGGGAGTGGAAAAGTTGCAGCCATGACAGTAATGAAGGTATTTTCATGAGTTTTAAGTTTCCTCTAACAAAGATACTTTTCCCAGACGTATTTCAAATTTAACATATGTATTATTGCATAAGGCTTTAGCGTTAGGATAGCAAAGGATCATGGAAATATCACAAAATGGCGGCTTCCATGTAGAAAAATGTTCCCCATTAATAAGAACATTTATGTTCCCATTAATAGGAACATTTATGTTTCCATTAATAGGAACATTTATGTTTCCATTAATAGGAACATTTATGTTTCCATTAATAGGAACATTTATGTTTCCATTAATAGGAACATTTATATTCCCATTAATAGGCATGTTGCCGGACTGTTATATGTGGGTGGAATTGTTAATGAATACGACAACATTTCAAATGCAAACACACAATTAGCACAGCGCACTATTTGAAATACAGTATAAGCGTGCTGGTCAATTAACGTTGTCCCATTAATTAGCTTTTGTTACAGTTAAACTTTCAAGATGCAATCTATTTTATCCCCTAAGTAATACTATACACACAGATGGAGCAATTTGTATTACATGTACACCTGCCTTTTGATCGATGTTATAGGCCGACTTCCGAGCTGAGGCTGACCCTTACAATGTTGGTATGGTCCCCTTAGTCTGTTAGTGGCAATACACATTATTGCTATCGCATCGTGCCTTCAGCTAGATCCTTTTAAAATTACATTTGATTATCATTCCAGATGAAAACGGGAACAAATGTTGATAAGATGCTGTTTGTATTAGGCAATTAGGTCACTGAAAACGAAAATTACAATAATTAAACAGTTTCGACGAAAAAAAAATGGTATGCAGATTTAAGTTTATTTTCACACCTAGCTGCCTATAGTGCAAACTATCACAAGGCTATAATTAAAATATGTTTTGGTGGATGGTCATTCTACGACTGCTGAAACGTGTTCTCCATTCTCCGTTTATGATTACCAGGAAGTACGGAAATTTACGAAATTGACAAAGTATGATCAAAATTGATCACAGTCTCAGCAGGGACTTGGTGACTACAACTTTGTTTGGGGTGGATGGGGGTACCGTTGCAGTTGACAGACTGTGCTTAAAACATTGCAAGATAAATCTCTGTGGACTTGAAGTTAGTGCCAACGAATATGATTGATTTTTCCAACTCTTTCTCGCGGTCAAATAAATGAAATACAATTTTTTTTCTATTTGACGAATGTTTTGCCCACCTGACTGCCTGACAACTTCTTTAAGAGTGGTTATACTCAGCCTCGGAGTTACTCCCCCGCCCGTACACACAAACGCGCCTTTTTTGTGTGAAATATTAAATTGAGATTAGTTAAAAACTTGTCAATGTTTTTATTTTTTTTTCTTTTGTACTAGCAGAATAGAAAAAAATGTACACAAGGAGAAAACGAAACCATCAAGAAAATCACACAGAATTTGTTGTTGAATCACTGAAGACGATATTGTCCAACCACGTCAAAAAAATTCTAAGATTAGAATTGAAAAAAAAAAAAAGAATGGTGGGCGGGACTTCAAGAAAACGACAAACAACATGTTTTGAAGATTAATCTTCAACATGTTTATCATCAAGATTTACTTTCTTAATAAAATAAGTTGAAAACAAAAGTAATAAAATTTTAATAGGCTTGTCTTATAATTGGATCTCAAAAAGTGCACACACCTATAATAAAGAAATTACAAATTCTTAATTTATGATACAATATTTGCTAAATGTTTTGAGGATTTATTATTGCAAACAGACAAATGTCAAAACCCATGTGTAAACAAACCAAAACATTTATAAGTTTGTCTAAAACGGATAAACAATTACAACCGTGTCGGGATTTTAATCAGATTATGATCAGAATACAAATTAAATCGGAACACCCGGATTGAGGGAGGGGGTTGATGATACGATTTTGGCACTGGAAACGTTGAAGGGGTTTCAACCATCACCCCACCTACCCACATACACTTACATACACATTCTGCAGATCATTGCTTTTGCAACAGTGCTCCATCCAGCAAAACTGAGTGAATCTATACATATGACGTTGAATTTAAGATTTTTACAAAAACATTATAACTGTTCATTGATACCTAATTTAATAATTTGTTGCTTGCATTTCTGGGGCATCTCTTTCATTTCCAATTGCATCGAAGTGTACATCTTATCACTTTATATCACTTAAATGTTGTTTCTATATCGAAAAAATCACAGTACCCAAACTACTTTGCTGAGAGTTGATTCTGACATTATGAACAACATGGACGCTGGCAAAGCAACTTTACTCATATTGCTTGACCTATCAGCCGCTCTGACATTGTGAACAACATGGACGCTGGCAAAGCAACTTTACTCACATTGCTTGACCTATCAGCCGCTCTGACATTGTGAACAACATGGACGCTGGCAAAGCAACTTTACTCACATTGCTTGACCTATCAGCCGCTCTGACATTGTGAACAACATGGACGCTGGCAAAGCAACTTTACTCACATTGCTTGACCTATCAGCCGCTCTGACATTGTGAACAACATGGACGCTGGCAAAGCAGCTATACTCACATTGCTTGACCTATCAGCCGCTCTGACATTATGAACAACATGGACGCTGGCAAAGCAACTTTACTCACATTGCTTGACCTATCAGCCGCTCTGACATTGTGAACAACATGGACGCTGGCAAAGCAACTTTACTCACATTGCTTGACCTATCAGCCGCTCTGACATTGTGAACAACATGGACGCTGGCAAAGCAACTTTACTCACATTGCTTGACCTATCAGCCGCTCTGACATTATGAACAACATGGACGCTGGCAAAGCAACTTTACTCATATTGCTTGACCTATCAGCCGCATTTGATACTGTTGACTATGATACTCTGCTTTACTCTTTTGCAAATCGTATTAATATAAACGGACTTGTATTTCAATGGTTTCGAAACTACTTACATGACAGGAGTCAAATTATCTTAAATGATAGGATTTTTTTTAAAGATTTCTTTCTAAGGAACGGTGTACCCCAGGGCAGCTGTACTGGCCCTCTACTATTTGTCACATATATCTCTCAGTTGTATAATGTCATTCAAAACCACCTTGCTCATTGCGAGGGTTATGCCGATGATAATCAATTCTACCTAGCATTTAAGACTAATAATAACAACACGACCAAAGATCAAGCTATCTCTGCTATGAAAAAATGTATTGCAGATGCCCGTCGTTGGGTTTTTATTGATAACCTGAGCCTAAATGACTCAAAAACTGAATTAACTATCATTGGTTCTTAGCAGCAATTATCAAATTTACCTGAGATCTTTCTTCAAGTGGGGAATGCAACTATACGCACGGTTGACAAGGTGCGCAATTTGGGCGTCATATTGACAAAAATCTCTCACTTGAATCTCATGTTGTGAATATCTGTAAGAAAGCTTCTTTCAGTATTCATAAGGTATGGCAAATACGGACAAATCTTCATGATTTTTCCTGTAAGTCACTTGTCCATGCATTTGTAGATTCACATATTGACTGCTGTATTTCTATTTTTTGCAATTTACCAGCTTATCTCATTAACAAATTGCAAAACGTCTAAATGCTGCCGCCAGGCTAGTGACTGGCACTTCTAAATATGACCATATGAAACCTGTCTTACACAGATTGCACTGGCATCCGGTTAATTCTATAATACATTTAAAGATTTTATTGTTGACCTTTAGATGTATTAATAACCTATAGCCCCACAATACCTTTGTGATCTTATATCCATTTACACCCCAACTAGAACCTTGCGTTCTTCGTCTCGCATATATTCAAATGTAACTAAGATAAGAACCTCAAAATTTGGACCTAGGTCTTTCAGTCATTCTGTCCTTTTTCTGTGGAATTCACTTCCCGATGATCTTACATGTATTGATATTTTTAGCATTTTAAAATCTAAACTTAAAACCTATTTATTTCGTGAAGCCTATTTTATTTCCGGTGGGATTAGTTTTATTGCTTTCCTGTAGGCTTTCAATTTTTCACAGTTGATAACTTTTCGGATTTTTTAATTTGAATTTATTATCGTTATCTTTATCGCATACAGGTATTTTAGGTTATTTATGTAATTATATTTTACAGTTTCAATCCTTTTATATTACCTTTATTTTACGTACAGCGCATTTGAATATGTTTGATAGTATTTGCGCGTTATAAGTAATCTACTACTACTACTACTACTACTACTACTACCACTACCACTACTACTACTACTACTACTACTACTACTACTACTACTACTACTACTACTACTACTACTACTACTACTAATAATAATAATAATAATAATAATAATAATAATAATAATAATAATAATGATAATAATAATAATAATAATAATAATAATAATAATAATAATAATAATAATAATAATAATAATAATAATAATGATAATAACGATTATAATAATAATAATAATATTATGAATAATAATAATATTAATATTAATGATAATAATAATAATAATGATAATAATAATTATAATAATAATAATGATAATAATAATAATAATGATAATAATACTAACAATAATAATAATAACAATTATAATAATAGCAATAATAATAATAATAATAATGATAATAATAATATTGATGACAATAATAATAATGATAATATTGATGATAATAATAATAATAATAATAATAATAATAATATTGATGACAATAATAATAATGATAATATTGATGATAATAATAATAATATTAATAATAATATTGATGATAATAATAATAATGATAATAATAATAAGAATAATAATAATAATGATAATAATAATAATAATAATAATAATAATAATAATAATAATAATAATAATAATAATAATAATAATAATAATAATAATAATAATAATAATAATAATAATAATAATAATAATAATAATAATAATTATAATAATAATAATAAATCTGTATTTTCATTTCATAATGCATAAATTGACTTTACTTTCGTCACCCATTACTGCAAAGTTGATCACCTGAAAGCAATGCTGGATATAAATAGAGAGGTGCATGTATAATAACACTAAAAACACTACTGCAAGCATACATACTGGAAGATCACTTCATCCACCCTTTCGGAACTCTTGTCTTAATAATTTTAAATCACATTCTATTGTTTATGTTTTATGTGTCATATTTAGGTGAAACCTTTAGGTGGATCCAAAGTGGGAAGGGCGGCAAAAAGCATAGGACCAACATTCGTTCACTTTTCGTCGTAATTAATATTTTCATCAAAATGCGTGTGAAAACAATTTTGTTTTATCTAGAAAGATCAACATTGCAAGGGTTTCAAATGTTTATGGGCCACTCCACCAGCTTAACAATTGTGAAATCTCAGGAAGTCACTCATGATTGCGCGACCTCACAATTGTAACAGTTAATACAAGTAGTTTATAAATTGCAGGATAAATATTGTTTGCAAAAAAATAATAGTAGTAAATAAATACGTTATACTTAGGTTTTTATTACGATATATAAGATCATGACAATTTTCGTTAAAGAAAATCAAAGCAGTTTTGAAGATATCAACCTGCAAAACAGAATAGATACGAGTTTTTTCAGATGACAAAAAGGAAAGTGAAAGTGGTGGTACAACTGTTTGAAATTACAAAGGGCAGGCCCGGCTCCATGTGATCAACTAGTGATCAACATGTGATCAAGTAGTGATTAACCAAATTAAAATTCTAAACAATTAGCTAAGAATAACTTTATTTCTGATGATGAAAATACCATTTCAAAGGTACCACCATTCATTTCAAGATGTAGATTTTTCGAATGAATTTAAGACGTTCTTTTTTTCCAATAATTCAAAATCAAACTCTACCATTCTACCATTGTGCTATATTTTGAAACAATAACGTATCATATCCTGATTTCAGGTTTCCGAATCGCGAACGCAAAAATTGTGAAATAAAGTGTGTAAATAGCTTTAGTGCCAAGTTGGCATCAGATTGCTGAAAAGTACATATACATATTAAGGCAGCATTTACTAAATTTCTTTTTGAAATGCATGCTTAAATTCATATGGTAGCACAAAATTTAAGCAAAATTGAATAAAAACTGAACAGTTTACTGCGCTTTGAAATCTCGAACATCAGTAAGCCTATGCAAATTTGTGATGAATTACTGGACGATGTTGGTATTTTCGCTTGTGAATCCTTTGCTTTTTGAATGCCTATCATAAATTTTTGAAGTGGTGCAGCAAATTTTCACCTTACTTTTTAGTATTTACTATACCCCGAGTTGAACTGTTAAAAGGAATAGACTTTGCCATCGTTTTTAGTGTCTAAGATGGATATTGGATTAGGAACGAAATCGAAAGAATTGCATAAAAATGTTAACAGGCTAAGCTATCAGTACATTCGTACATACCGAGCCTTATGCCCGACCGGTGACCGGGGATAGAACAGTGTTTATAGGTAGAGAGAACTGCCCATCGAAAAATTTCGAAATTTGGGCAACCGACAGACCGACTGATGCGTTTGGGAAGAAACTTTAGGCAGTTTGCAATGATCGATAGACCCAATAATTCTGAATAGCAAATATGAAATAAGTCATTTGCACGGTATACGGGTTCCCAATTTTTGAACCAAATTTTGATAAAACCAGCCAAAATTTCGCAACAATGAAGAGATGAAAAGGATTTTCGGGAAAAACTGTCTTATACAAGTTCCAAAAAACAGGGATATTGTGTCTGCATAGCAGAATAGAATACAAAAATTAATAGGTTTTTTAAAGTGAATGAAAATATTCTTACATTTTTCGCTTAAGATTTAGGCCTACCTTGCATTACAAATTTAAATTGCGTGAATGGTCCGCCAATCAACTGATCAAAGCAATTAGCATCCGACCAGTATATATAAACCAATACAGTGTCGAATATCAGGTTAAGCGGCATTCCAATGAAACACAGGATCATTTTCTTAATACCACCAATTCGTTAAATCAAGGCGCAGCTTCCTGAATGTATTCAACTTTATTGTTTTTAAAGCTATATTCTTTCATAATGTTATCACAGTACATCAACTGTGCAAATTGTCACATAGGTATATATCTTTTTTGATAAACGATTACAAATACCTTATCACCTCATATTAACCTTTATTGTCTGTAAAACTACATTAATGAATTAGGCATCACATTGTATTAACTATAAACAAAATCATATTTTGGATATCTTATTATAGACCGGACATGTAGATGCAACATAAGCTAAATTATAGTTTAAAATCTATTACTATTATAGTATAGCAACAAATGTTACAAAAATCGGTTATAGATTGAACATTTTATAGTGTTTTTCAAATCTCAGGAAAAAATGTACATATTTTATGCAAATTTTGTGATGTACTACATGGCCACCTTGGTATTTTCTTTTGTAAATCTATTGTTTCTTTAATAATTTTATCATAATTCTTAGAGGTCAGAAGGTTGTGTAGGTTTTACCATGCCCCAATCAATTTTAGCAGGAATAGACTTTCCACTCATTTTTAGTGACTAAGAATTAGCAGTTTAGGCTAGGAGTGAATTCTAATGATTAGGCCTATACATATAGCTTTTATGCTGTTCGCCTGTCGAAGATCACAAATTTCGTATAAATTTAAAAACTGATCAAACTTTTTTCAGCCATAATTAAAAAACAAAAAAAAAAAAAAAAAAAAAAATAATCGTGCTTTTTTCAAAATTCAAAAACTGATTTGCTCAGATTGTAATACTTTTTCAAAGAATATAAAAATCGCTATCCATGTCCAGATGTCCATCTTTCCATAGACCTTTAAACATTGCACGCATCTCACTGGTTGTTTTCCACCATTCACAGGGTATGTAAGCATGAAACCCGTGAGCAGGCATGCCTTCCAGCCTTCGCAAATAAACAGAACAGACACAGGTCCATATTTATGGAACTTACTCCCGGTAGAAATGAGTTCCACAGGTTGCACATATCAATATTTCTTTAAAGGAGGCGAAAACACTTGTTCGTTTAAGAGAGTTTACTGTGTATAATGCTTCATGCCCTTCTTTTACAGTTTTACAGTTATATACTGACATGACTGATATATGTAATGAATTGTTGTTCCATTTCTTTAATCAATTTTTTACTAATTTTGACTAAGTTTGCAATCGCCTTTGAATGGGATATACACAAAATTAGCGTATATAACTCAATGTTATTTTCATCCGTTGTTATTATCACAATGTATCAAGTATATAGAGTCTGCCATAATATATTCTCATTCAAAAAGCCATGTAACTCACATGGAAGTTATGCGGATGACAACGAAACAGACTTTAGTTTACCAGTGTTGTGTAGTTATTGATAAACTTGATATAAATATAGGAATGTTGTCATGCATTTCAGCTAAAACTTACTCTCTCAGCAGTGCTCAGTGAGCATTTCTTAACATGGTCAGGTTTGGACAAATCAAAATAAGCAGTTATCTGACATTATTTTTATGCGTATATTATAAGCAGTTTCATCACGGAAGGGACATATCTCTTTCGTCCATGCATGATGAATCTAATTTTACGGTATAAGTTAACAGTCTAGTGGCATGCAATCTGATTCAATTCTGAGTAAAATTTCTTCGAAATCGTTGAAAAAAAAGGTTGTATAGTTTTTGAGTTATGATCAGTCAAAGTTTCAAGATTTTAGAATTAAGGCAAACTTCGTGATGTCATCAGAAAAACACAGCTCAATATCCTTAAGTAATTCTTTAAAATATTTTCTTCAATTTAAGCCAGTTTTATTTCTTTATTGCTGATTACCTGTTGCTGCAGAGGTTTGTAAAGTTTGAAAATAGTCAAATAGAATCAGATGTTGACTTCCGACATATTTTTAGAGAGGATTGAAAAGCAAAGGATTTACAAAAACTATGGAAGATGCGTGCCACAAAGCCCAAGCAAGTTCCAAGTATTGAAAATGCTGTAAAATGGTCAGTTTTGAACCGATTTTGATGGGAATTTGTGCTGTATTAATGGTCTAAGCAATAAAGCTCACGTTGACTCTATAGATGTCCTTAGTTCTTTAATAATATACAGAAAACTATTTCCTTAATTTCTCTATAGTTTTTCGCATTATTTAATAAAAATCATGGAATGCTCCATTTAACATTGCTTCACATGTCAATCTGCAATTACGTTTTGAATTTTTAAACTACATATATAAGGCTGGGTATCCGCACTTTATATAGCTGTCAAACTCTGAATAAAAATAAATAAAAACTATCTGGCTATCATTTAATGTATTTAATTATTTTTTGTTATTTAGTTCGCAAGATGCCGTAACAATTGCAAGTAATTTGATGATCACCATCACCTACCTGAACGATTTATATTAAAGATTATACTTTATAGATGTATAGAAACATATCGAGAACCTGCGCAGGCCTCTTGGTTAAGGTTTCGTCTGACGAAGTTTGTCCTACCTTTTAGACCTCTTAATCGTGTAGTTTTAAAAACGAATTAAAAATTTCCGCGAATCATTTTTGGTCTGGGTATATTTCTGAACAACTTTTTAATTTCCTACTTGCCCCCTGCCCTGCCCGTCGGCCAAAATATGTTGTTGTTAAATAAATATAACATTCTCAAATTTTGTTGATTGAGAACAGACATTCATTCTAAGTTTGACATTTGTCATGTTTTGTCTGAATTATTTCTAAACAACTTGTAAAACGTTTATAAAGGTAGCATCCACGTTATCCATGATTTCTTTTTGATTAACAGCTTGGAATATTAAACGACACAGTTAAACTTTTTAGTGCGATCAATGAAAGTTACCTGTACACTATAAATACTAATTAGTCAGTTAGTCAAGACACACTTGAATAGTCATGAGACTAATTTTAGCCTAAAATAGTCCAAATATCGTTTCGTATGACTAATAACGTGTATTTTGACTGATTAATCAGGTTTGCGTTGTCGTTTATCTTTCGAATTTTCCTTTGTCTTTTTCATCAAATTATAATTCGAAGAGTCTTATAGGTTATTAAATTTGCCATTTTTTTGTTAACGTATCTATATAAAAAGCTTTTCTCACATTGAAAATTATAGTGCCATTAGTCCTAAAATTGGGTCCGTTGACATAAACATTGCATGCATTTGACAGAAAATTTGCACGCAATTTTGTTATCGTTCTTTACCATTGTGAATAATATAAATTCACATTCATTGTTCTTTTCCAAGTGACTGCAAGTAATTAAAGCGATTTAGAAATATTTAAAAAAAATGATATGAAAGATGATTGAATTCCTGTCATCCGATTATAACAGTTGAGCTTAAAATGATAATTCCTGCATACCCTCCTGATAATAAATGTTATGTGATTCATATCTTGCTAACATATTTAATAATTACAATTCATATGAAGCATCAAAATGCATAAATGTCTTTTACGATAAAGGGTAAACATCTCGTTATTTATTATTTCCTGATATGATTTGATTAACATTGAGAATAAACATTTATTTATGTCTTCTCATGTCAACATTAAAATAACAAAGATATGTAAAAACAATGGATGAAATAGCAAATAAGACAAGAGTGACTTAGGAAGCACACAATAAGCTCAATCTTTGCTGGGAGTATTTCACAATTTAGTTTTGGACGTTTTCCTTCCCTTTCCCGTGATTTTCCAATTAATGACTAGTAATATATAGACTATATGTTATCTTGTTTGCTTGATCATTAAACATGCGTTGAACCCGTATGACGTGTGTGCGAACAACGAGTGGATTGCTGTTTTATACTCCACAGCTTGACACCATAAGTACAATCACCGTGCAATTCAATTCTTCCTGAATAAACACGACATATTCAACCGTTAATACTAACGTTAATCACAACAAACACAGCCATGGTATTAAGCCATGGCCAAAACAATATTTCCTTAATAAGAAATGTAATCGTTCTACTTCCCCGACCAAGTTTCTTAAATGACTAACAACATTGAAAGAAAATTGAATGGGATAAAAACAATATTTTCGAATATATGAGGATTTTTTACATAATTATCATGTTAGAGTATCCAAAAATTGTGAACAAAAAAATAAAATGAGTATGATAATATTCAGTGTAACATGATAATGGTGCATCAAAATCTTTGAAAATGCTTTGTTTGAAAATAAAAAAAATATCATTCAAAAGACTTGCAAAAGCAATTATTCATATCCGAAAGTACAGCATAAGAGAGAAATTTAATATGGACAATTACACGTGAATTGTGGTCATTATTGAAATTAAATGAATCATTGCAATATTACAGTTAAATGCTATGAACATAGCATTATCTGTAATGAAAGTGTCACAAAATCGGGGAAACAATGATAATTAAATTGCCATTTCAACGACTGACAGATTGAAGTCAAATTAATTGCGATTATGTCATTACAAGTACGAGGTGTGCGGTATATCAATTACAAAGTCTTTTGTCATAATGTTATATGAAAGATTTGTTACTTAGCATATTTTGAAGTAAGTCAACTTACCAGGTACTGTCATCCATGGGTAACCAGAACTTAAATTAACTCTTGGAGGCATCATACCATACATGGCTCCACCATTGTTATTCATTTCACCATGTGAGAGTCCTCCATGGTACCCGATAGGAATACTTGATCCGTACTCTTTTGCCTGGTTGTAAGTATGGTTCTCCGGTGAAGGGGTACTGTGCCAGGAGTTTGTCCGTGCTGTCAAAGTTTTGTTGTCCCATATTGGCATGTGATAGGGAGATTGACTGTACCTGTATGATTCACTGGAATGTCGAATGTCCTCTTGAATAGACAAGTCTATTGATGCCGGGGTATAGAGACTTGCAACCGATGGTTCTCGCTGTATATCTACAGTGTGCGTGTTTCTGACACTACTTGACGCAGGTAACCTCGGCTGTTTTCCGTTACTGTAAGCACAGGATGGTAAATCCACTGAATTTGTTGAAGTGTATATGCCATCCCGTTCGTTATGAGGAAATTTCGGATATATTGCCGAGCTGTGATAATAAGAACTCGCGTTCATAATGAAAATAAATGTATTCCTCCAGAACTGCACAACTATTTTTATGATAGTAATAACAACAACACTATAAATGATATTAACTGCGTTAATTTATTTCTCAAACACTAAGATACCAAAATAAATGTTTGCTTAAGAGGGACCGATTTAATATGAAGGACATTTAAAGAGTGGAACTCTGTACCTAAACAAATTAACTGAAGAAATCGGGCATGGCAATTATCCAATCAGAAAAGTAGTAAACAATTGTGACAATGTATACACCGAGTCAGTCAGTCTGCTCGCGCACCTAGCCAGTCGGCATAATTCAAGTACTTGAATAGGACGATGCTTGCTTTCCTGCGTTGCTTTAACACATGTTCCACTGGGGGTTATTAGGACAAAAGGAAATAATCAACTCGGCTTGCAATGCCTTTGAATGAAGTCCGCAGCTCAGTTACAACTTTAGTCCGATTAAGCATTCAATTGACTTTATTTCTTGGTTGGTTTCACTCTGATTTGATGCTTATCCATGCAACAGCGAACATTATTTAATTCTCCGCTAAGTTGTTATTCTACAATACATCCATCATTTTGTTCCCTAACACTGCTTTTGAAAAAATAAGAAAAGAGTGAATCGCATTTGAGCTGTAAATAAAGGCGTCAATTAACTTCTTAAGTTGTTAGTAAAAAATCTGTTTTTATTCACTGACTTAAACTGAAAGACTTCTGTCTTTGTAACTTTTTCTTCTTTTCAGTGAGGGAAATTAACGTGAAAACACATAAGTATGATGTTTCGGAAGTTCAAAGGGATAAGACACCGATAAACATTTTGAAAGTAATCTTCCGTAAGCTTCTTCTGTTGTTGTACCTAAGATTTTCTCTTGATAATCTTACAAAAAAAGTGGTCTTACAAAAAGTATGTCTTATATAAGTAAATAAAGACTTTTACATCTGATGCACACTTCAGCGGTTATTGTACTTCAAAAACTGTCTATGCTCAGAGAGTAAACAAAGTTATTAAGGAATCGCAAGTTGAAAATAAAACGCCTTCTAGCAATTATTTATTTGCTGATAAGCTGATATATTTACACCATATGTTTTATTTTTTTGGTTTGACGAAAATGGAGGATTGAATAATCTACACAATAAACTAAAACATTATTTACATTAAACTAAACTGCTAAATGTGAAATTCATACCTGTATCAGCTTTATGTAATTGAAGGTTCGACATTTGTTTACTAATGAAAAAAGTAAGTGTAAAGTAGAGAAACTGTAAAGTTTGTATATGCTGAACTGCTAAATACGTCATCAATGAGACCACCCATGATTCGTGAGAATTTTGACACGGGTATCTTCAAAGTTTCAAAATAGACGCGTTTTATTTTTGGTATAAAGAGGAAACGGCAAAAGTGGGAGGGGGAGGGTACTGCCACAGTGGGAAAGTGGTAATCATCTGACCATTGCGGTAGCTTTTTTTCATTCACAAATTTCAGTCAAAGTTGGCCGTTTTGTTCTGTATAAGGGGTCTCCAATCTCAGCCGTCTCAGCTGAGGACTTTCAATTCTCTGCGTCCTTGGCTACTTGTCAGTTTTTCTGACCAGTTTGTCAGATTTACTTTAAAGAGTGAATCTCGTCTCAGTGAAATTCATGCAATTACGATGTTATATCTTTCACGTCACATCCGGTTGTGGATCGTTTCTGAATAAGTACGTACTGTACTCATTGTGAGTGTGTGTTTATACAGTGTGCTAGGCACTTCCACGGCGGTTTACTGATTGGTTGTCGGTATTTCTGTATGACCAATCAGAAACGTCGACCTTTATTGTATAGGCTCTCCATGTTAGCACGATATATCATCGTACAGATCCCACTACACACAGATCGGGAGCAACCTTAATTTCAAGAATCATTCAAAACCATCAATTTGAGTGATTTTGAATGCAATAGAGACCGCCATGTTCCCATAATGTACCACGCGTCCCATAAAGGCCAAATTCAATTGGTTGTAGTAAATTTTACATGCATTGGAAATGAAAAAGATGATTTTCTTAAACATGATATGACCAAATGATGTAGAAGCCTCCTAAAAAATTTCCGAGGGGTTTCAGCCCCGTATAGCTTTATTTATTAATCGTACATTTCGAGCAGATAAGGCATTGTTGCATGTCGATAACTTTAAACATTGAAGAGAAGAACCCCCTATATCACAATTTAGCTCTACACCACTGGATATACCTCCACAAAAAAGCCACGGGATCACAAGACAAATTTTCAATCTCAATTGGGGGAAAGTGGATTGAATTGGTAGATTCGTGCAGTGAAACCTCTCTTTTGATCTGGAGATTTCCGCTTGTAGGCACCTAACATGTTATAAGTGGATCTAAAAATTAGGATGCGATCCTTCAATGCAAACTTGGACGAGAGAGGACATAACCTACTTGGCATTGTCCATTATCCTGTGTCAAATTAATACATTATAGGGTTTGTTCTACTTTCCCTAGGAAAGTTCTTTTTCTGATTTTATTTTCGATAATTATTCCTGTTTTAGATTTTAAATCTCGAAGGGAAATATTACATCTGTTTGTTGATTCTTTTCTCCTTAACTTCAATATATCTTGATAGGAAAGATGTGCATGAACAGGTTTCATGGACTTTCAGATAATGCACAGTTGATCACTAATTGTCTCGATCTCTAAAGGACCCCAACCATCCCTCGGCAATGGGTATAGTTACGGCCAAATGTGCTTTTAGATGCCAGGTTTTACTGAACGAACTACGTACCTTTGTATAAAGTTTCTTTTAATACAAGTTTGACTTTATCGTAAAACCTTGTTATGGCAAAGGTCGATCAAAATAGTTGGAAATGTTTTTTGTTTTTGTTTTTTTGAGCGATTTATTCGCATAGATTGTTTCCTTTTAACTGTTTAACAAGTACACACGCTTGTAATCTTAGGTTAAACTATTTACCATCATTTAGTGATCATGATGCTTTACAAATAGAGAACAAAATGGTTTTATTTGAAAAGAATTGAGAATGGGAGGATCTTTTCGGTTTTGAATATACACGATTTCTTTCTTCTTTTGGTAATCAGGTATATTATTATCGTTGCAAGTTTTGGCATCTCCACCAAATGTTCCGTCCTGTGATATTATCGATGATAAAGAACTATAGCGCAAGGCCCAGAAAAGACAAGACACAGTATTATTGTTCTAGAATATATTGTAAACTCGTTCATACACTAATTCAGTATAAAGTCTGACTGACTATAACTTTATTTTGCTATCTCTAACTGATTCCTCTATAACCTCTATCCGATTCTAAGTTCTATTAACGACGACGAGTGAACACACAATTACAACGGGGTCGTCGCCTGCGTATTCGGTTATGATAGTAATAATGCTATCACGAAATGCTTAATACGACCCGGACGAGACCACATGTACGGACAGACATAACATCGACAACCAAGTCAATGTCCACGGCCTTTGATAACCAGTTGTGGTTCACTGGCGTGTCTACCCAACCCAGGTTTGAACCAAAGGCCTCGTGGTCTGTAGACATGTATGATAACCGCTACACCACAGTATAGTAGGTGGACTACTTCTATTGACAATTTCCTACTTTATGTATATTATTGAAATATATATATAAATTTAACTGTCGACTCATTTTCATGTCTTTCAACCAAATAGCTTTATACTTATGGTCATAGAAGCTCTCGTTATCTTTATTAGGTAAAAAAATCTGACGATGTTAAATATCCGGCTGTCGGCCGCTTCTTAAAATACAGCAAATAAAATTGTCACATATTGTCGCTAGAATCATCATAGACCTATTAAGTCAAAAAGAAAAAAGTCGTATCTGAAATATCAGATTGAAAAAAGTAACAAACACATTGAATGGTTTGCAATACAAGCAATTCTTATTTAAGCATCTTTTAACATGTTGAGAGGAGTTTTCCGATATCTGACCACGTTGCCTGAAATACGGTAGCATAACTACAAATGGGATTATGGTATTTCCTATCAAGAAGTTTATGCTACTTACATATTTCCTCACTCGATATACAACCTTGCTTGTACTCGCCGATAGGCTTCTTGTTACCATCTGCACAAACATGCTTTTGCTTTCGTGCTTAACTATGTGATATACTTTAGCACATGCTTTGGAAAACAACATTTGTATCTTTTACATTTTACGAGCAGGTCTATAAAACTAGATATTCGTCATAAAATATCTTAATCTGAAACTTTGTAGGGAATATCTTTCTTGTATCTCAAAATGAGTTATTGATATATTTCAACTTTTAATATGGAAAATTTGAGATTGTAGGTAAAATGCACAGCAAAATGATTTTCCAACAGTAAATGCATGTCGTCTCTTCTTTGGTAAATCATGCTTTATTTTCACGCTTTTTGAGCTCAGCCTATCTCACTACCAGACTATCTTGTTTAGCCCGTCAACTCGCATAAACCAATCGATTGTACTCATTATTCCATTCTATTCTTTGGGGGTGTGGGGACGCTTTGGGGAATTTCGTCGGTACCCTCCCTGTCCCACATCTTTACGGACTCAAATCTTGTTATAGTACACTTCATGGGGAAATATAACAGTAGAATAGGTCTATACATAATGGTAATCTAATACGCGGTATTGGACAGCTTCATCAGGAAAGTTACACTTGAATGCTGTATCCAGAGGCGTAGGAACTGGGGAGGGGCAATCCAGGGGAGGGGTAATCCAGGGGGGGGGGGGGCTGGTGGAATCACCCTGGTTGCATACTCTCTTCCAGGTTGGAATATAAAATCAGGAAACTATTAACATAAAATTGAAAAATACTGAAGGAAATTTCCCGGAAATAGAATCAAATTTCGCAGAAATGGAAGAAAATTTCCAAAAAATAAGGAAAACTTGAGGAGATTTACCAGAAAATGGAAGATTTCCCAATTTGGCAGCAATTTTGACCGACACTTAATTTATCAGTGAAGCTCTTACCCCCTCCTTCCTCCCCCCCTCTCCTAGGTGACTATTCTTATACGTTCCGTGCTACCTTGTGCATTAGAGGTAAAGGCAACCTTCATCACCTGAGTGATGCTTATGATATCATTTTAACAAAAATAATCAGTCATTCAGTTTCAAAGTATTTTTACAAAAATCTTTTGCTAGGGGAAAAGTTATCACCAAATTGAGATGATATTTAGAAAGTTCATCACCGAATTTGAGCAATATTTTACCTTATAAGTTAATTTGTTACAGTTTATTTCCCGTAATATGTATAGCATATTCCCGCTACTTACATTTTACTTACAGAATTTTGCCTGGAAGGGTAAGTTTCTCCCATGACCCCTAACTGCCTAATAAATACGCCGCTGCTCCAACCATGTCATGAAGTGGAAAGACTAAGATCCAGATTTTAACTGATATTTTTATTGACAGATTGAAGAAAGTAACACAAATAGTTGCTATTTTCAAGCTACCAAATTTTCAACAGTGAGGCATCTTTAATTGTTGACAAAAAATGGGGGCCCTTGCCACTGACTCGCTAAAGGCATAAAGGCTGAGTGTGAATTATGCAGATCCGGGAGGAGAAAAATTCCCCCTCCCTTAAGAGGATTTTACCCTGCTGGTTTTATGCTTTCCGGTTGGGGACAGGGGACAGATAATTGACAAGTTAAGACAGTTAGACAGCAAGAGAGTATCAAAAAGGCAAGATCTAATAACCATTAACTTTAATTTGATTCATGCCAGTCGAAAATTGTGCAATTCAAATGCTTTTGACAGTTTGAGGAATGTGAAGTTGTGTTGTCAATTTTTATTTGTACATAAATCTGACAGAACTATAAACATTTTTATAGGATGTTCTATGTGATGAACATACTTGACTTTCCACTTAAAGGATTTAGTTTAGTGGTCAAGCAAGTTTATCTTATATGAAAGAGGACTTAGAATTTTTTTGTGAAGAAAGCATTCAAAAATCTTATTCTCTTAAGGAGATAATCAAATTTAAACTCTAAGACTGTCTTATATGTGTAGAAATGACAGGTGTAGTAAGTCAACTATGGAAGGTTGGCTCCCTCATCCTCACATTCCTAACAATTGTATTTTTTTTTTTTTTTATTTAACTTCTTACTTTTAAATTATTTTTCTTCAAACTTTCTTCAAATGGTAAATTATGATTACCCTTACTAGATTCTGTTTTACTTTTGTGACATATACAATGACATTGAAGCCAAAACAATTGCAGGAAAAATACGGTAGAATACATAGATACAAAGAATCGGAGGCTGTGACGTCACAACTAGTCTGATATCAGTCGTTTCTACACAAATGATAGCAAATTTTATACTTAAGTATTTCCTTAAAGGATAAGATTTTTGAATGTTTTGTTCCTCAATTTGTTTCTTTTGAAATCCTCTTTCATATAAGATGGACTTGCCTGACCCACGAACAAATCCTTTAAAACGGTGTAGCGTTTAAAACTTAACTCCTTAAGATTCCCTTGCTTGACAAATTTTAACTCGCAGTTTATTTATATGTTAGTCGATCAACTCTTCGGCAAATGCTTGTCCGAAGCTCGTCCTGAGTTTGGCTGATACTTTTCCATTGTTCTTCTGAACTGGATGACATTGTAAGTATGTATCATGATTACCACACTACTCTTATTATAGTTTAAAATTTTATTGTAATACAATTGAATAATAGATTGCCTTATATAAATGATTTCCCACCTGGCAGATAGCACATGTGCCTCCGTAGTTAAAGGTACCGTAGAAAAACATATCTTGTGTTGCAACGGTGTGGATTGCATAACGTAAACTTGATATACTTCCGCCAGGCAACTTTTTAGTTTAGAGGGCAATATTACTATTTATTCACTCTGAATGTGTTTTGTTGTTTCTTGTTGTATGCAAATAAACTTAAACGTGAAATGTAAAGCTTCATATAAGTCATTCTTTTTACATAGTTGAAGATATTATTTTTGTAATTTTGCTCGGATAATTTCAATATTATACAACAATTAATAAGATAGTTATTAAAACTGAACAATTTTTGTCTGGAGCAATTAGTTTTCAGTATTTCCATCCAGTTGGTAAGGTGTTAGCCTTAAAAATATAATGCTTAAATATATTCAATACCGATTAATCGTCCAATAATGTATTTTTCTTGTTATAACCTGGTATCAGATCGTTGGATTGAATGCTTGTTGTTTCAGGCCGTTAATAGGTGGAATAATATGTTATTTGAGTGTTAAGTGTCGTGAGACTAAAAAAACAAAATCAGAAAGTCATTCATAATGGTCGACATTTGCCTCTATCTTGATAAATCAATAGAAGTTAGAAAGAGGTATTATATTCCCATGCGCCACGAGATATTCGTATACTACTTATAGACTAGAGATTACACATCAGGCTTTTCTCCACTAGGGAAGTTGAAAGCTCTGCTTGCAATTTTCAAATACTTAAAAAGATACACATTAAAATGACAAACACTAAGGTAGAGGTGAAAAGAGGACTACCATCAGTTTTTTTTTAAGGAAATAAAATAAGGTACAAGGTTTTCCCTTTTCTTTCCATCTCCCTTTTGGAAGAAAAATCTGAATGAAAAGAGGAAGTGAAAATAAGAAGACAAGAAACTATAAAGAATTGTAACGCGTTTTGCGGTGAACAATATCTCTGGTTGTACTGAAATTGATTTTTCTAAACATTGTTAGTATATTTCGTTCGCAATAAATGTCGGCTTTCTTTAAGATATAGAGATCTAGGTGTTGTTCCTAGTGATTGGAGAATTGCTAATGTCATTCCTATTTTGAAAAAGGGTGACCACAGTTTGTCTTGTTACTATAAGCCAGTAAGTCGTACTAGTGTTGTGTGGAGGGTCAGGGAGTCCATTGTTAAGGATGTTGTACTAGATCATTTACTGGTCAATGGTTTGTTGAATTTGTCCCAGCGTGGGTTCTTACCTAAGAGGTCTTGTGTTTCAAATTTGTTGGAGCTTCTTGATGATGTCACTAAACTAGTTTATTCTGGTCATAATGTGGATGTTATCTATTTAGATTTCCAAAAAAACATTTGATACGGTTCCGTTAGGCATACTCACGGTGAAAACAAGAGCGCTTGGTGTGGAGGAAAAATGTGCCAGTTGGATCAATTCTTGGTTAATTGACAGGTCACAAAGAGTTGTTTCTTAATGCTGTAATGGTGAAGTATTTCCATATAAAAAGGTCACGAGTGGTGATACGCAGGGTTCTGTATTGGGTCCGCTTCTTTTCTTAATCTTCATTAATGATATTGATGTTTCCCTTGGCTCCAGGATTTGTAAATTTGCTGATGACATTAAGCTGTACAGATTTGTTGATGATGCTAGGGATTCTTCACTTTTGCAAACTGATCTGGATAGGTTAGTTTCTTGGTCCCATATGGCAGATGTTATTCAATGTTGATAAATGCAAAGTTATTCACGTGGTAACGGTCTGAAGTAAACCAAAGAGTTCTCACGGATAGATATTCGGCGTTTTAGCTTTTTGCAAAGAGTTGTTAATGAGTGGAATGGTTTCGCTGAGTGGCCCTAGCTGCAATTCTATTCACAATTTTAAAGTCAACATTGATAAGTTCTTTACTAACTCTGGGCGTCTTTTGGTTTTTTTGGTAGTGGTGGTGTTAGTTTGGGCTTTTTATGGAGTGACTAACCCTTCTTATTCCGCCATCTTGTTATGTTAAGTAATAATACCCTTAGTTATTCACTTTTCATCATAATTCTGGAATAGGTTATCAAAGAACAATTCCTCGTGCGATCGTTTGCAAGGTAGTAAATTAAAAACAATTATTGTACCAGGGGACATATAGCATCTCCTTGATTTAGGAAGGTGCCACTTTCCCTGGTAAAATCGTACTCAGTCTGTTTAACATAATTCTCGCACGAACATTAATACTGCTTTTATCAGCTTATGATCATGTAATGCAAAAACTGAACGCTTTCAGTGCTATTTTGGTATTCAAAAATAATTAATAACACCTTTTCATCACTTATAATATTTATGGCTATTAGAGAATTGCTTTAACGATGTAAAAGGTCGATGACGATAAATTTATGCTAACCGGGACACTGACAGATCATTGCAGCCAACGCAGGCGATATCATTCTGAAACTGTACGATTTCAGTATTACGCCCCCACTAAGGAAAGTTCCTCATGGCATGACTTCTTTTTCCTCGATTGCAGATCATGAGTCCAAGGGTGGTTTGGGAGAAAGAGTTAAAAAAAAAAAAAAAATTGAAGTAGAATCAAACATGTTTTGACTCAAAAACTGTTTGGCCTTTTACGGCGCTGCTACAATGTGATGTCTTGATAACATACAGCGTCGGAAGGAAGTAAAACATTATATATTTTTTTTGGCTGTTGCTCTACGTTTAACAACAGGAGCACTAATAAACACTTCGTTTTGCTTTCGAAGTAGCGTTCAGATGGAACAAACATATGGGAATCTAGCGCCCCCCCCCCCTTTATTGTTGTTGTAAAAAGCGCACAATTGCTTTTGAATAATCATTAACAAATATGACATATTTGATTTAGTCAAAACTTCCCCCAAATTGGCCAGAATTTCCCGAAATTGAAGGAAAATCCCCGAAAATGACAAAAAAAAATCCGAAAATAAGGAAATTTTCCGGAAATTGAAGAAAATTTCCAGAAAATTGAAGGGGATTTCCCGATTAGCAACAAGTTTTGATGGAAACTTAATTTAACAGTGCATTTCTTTTTTACTTGCGACAGGGAAATTGTGGAGTTTTTACCTCTTCTGAGAGGTGATCTTTCCTATACGCTCCTGGGCTTCAATTTATGACCTCAGTGATCAAATTTGGCATTTAAATCTGAACTCGCGCTAAATTATTTTCTATCATCACATACGGTAAGTCAAAGTTCTTATGCGATTATCGCTGTTACCATGGTCAACTGGTCATCTACTTAAGGTGTCTCTGAAACTAAAAATTAGAAGCTTATTTCATATTTCATCAAACGAAAGAAACATCTTTTGGAGAGCAAAAAAATTACCATTTAAAAGTTGATAACCATAATACACATCCTTGGTAAATCCAAGCATTTCAAAGTCCAGAAATATTCAAAAACAAACTAGTCTAACTCACGTACATGACGTACACGCAGGTATAGCAAGGACGATGTTGAAATTGATACTGCATTAGAGTTATTTTCAATCTAGATTTAGGTATATACCACTGCCAGCAGGCAATACATAATCTTGGAGGGAATATATTACACATGATTTCACCAAAAAATGGACGATCATAATCTGATTGATGTTTCGTTAATTCTTTTTCTTATACAAACAATTAGTAATGAAGGATTCCGCGACCCGCCTCAGAGCATGGAAGAGTGTTTAACAGCTTAACAATATTACAAGTACGATTGATAAGATACAAAATAGTTCAATCCATCCGAGCCATAAGGCCCATAGGGTGCTTTTTCCCGGTTTTCATGGCTTCATGGCGCAAGCAGATGAGAGATGATTTTACAACTGGAGTGGACGGGAGCAAGACTGGAGCAAGTAGACTAAAGCGTTCTGCTCAACAATGCAGGGCTTGCGGCGGTAATCAAACCTGCACCTTTCGCATACGAGCAAGACACTGAGCCGCTGCTTATGATGTAGGAGAGGGATGTACCGATTTCTAGCAGATCCAGTAAATTTTCTAGCAAAATTCCTATTTTATAATTTTTTCATAAGTTTGCACTTTTGATGTGTGTGTATTTTTTGAGACTTTATTTTGCAGAAAAAAGGGGGGTGCTAAATACGAAAAGCCCCATAACCCTAGTTCGCTTCATTTGGTTTGTACCCTGTATACATTGAATCTACATGGATGTATTGTATTGTTGTTCCTGCCCACATGATAACACAGTGGTAAAGGTTTTGAAATATGTAAAAAATATCCGTCAAAAGAGGACACATTGGTGATTTACGCGATTATTTATCGACGCGTCGAACCCAAAGCCATCTACTTTAGATATCCCTAAAATATAAACTTTCAAATCGGAACTGAGAAAATTGTTAAGTAAGCTAAAATGTTTCTTTTGTTCTATGTAAAGTAATTGATATCATTTCTCATCAAATGGCAGAAACATCTTCTGAAGGTAATATAACATTTCGCTTAAGGTTGAATAATTTCTCATTCTATTTATAAAAACTGTGAAAATTACGATATGAAATAGTGATGTGCATTAGAATATGGCCGTTGCACATGAGTGAATATGCTCAGCTGTTATTGCACATCACTTTTAAGGCTCTTTCGGTCTTTCCCTCTTTTAACATGCAAAGACAGTTATAGTTCTTCCCATTGAATGGTAGACAAACCTGCTTTATACCCGAAGTTGTAGAGTAATATCATTTTATGTTAATTAAGTTAATACAACAAATTAAGAAACTGGAATTAGAGAAGCTTTTAAGATTTTGTGAGTATATGTAATCAACGCTGTCACAGATGTGCATAAGGCGCCAGTCTGCTCATATTGAGATGCACGGAAGGAGACGCATATATGCGAGAAGGCGCTTTCGTATCTTCCCAAGGGCGGCATTAAACTCTTGAATTATGACGATAGGGTTTTAATTCAAGAGAAGACGGAAATTTTTCAATTTCTAACCAATCCATCTGAAACGAAATGCAACGATGAGTATTTATGGTGGATAACATTCAATCTTGTTACTTTTTTATTGGCTTGCTAAAGTTCGTTTGGAACGCATAGTTTTACCTCTGATTATTACACCACATACGGCCCATGATTCTATGATTCCATTGTCACTTTATTTCCTTAAAAAAAAAAGGAAATTGCACAACATAAAAGTTTCAAAACTCAAAACAAATGTAGTGTGGCTAATGTATAGTTAGAATCAATGTGTATTTATGTTATCATACAAGCTTTGGTAATTGATCATGATTCTGGATCAATTTCAGAAAATTCCATTTTACGCCTGTCTGGTTTGATAATTTTCATTAATCATTTTCTATTCTACTTTCATGGCTGTTTGGGTGAAATTGTGTAACCTTTCCACAATTATGTCCTTTGAATTGAATTCCTCTAATTATTAGAGGATAAATATAATATTTTACGCTGCAAAATAGAGGTACACGAATATCCGGCCATTTCATGCCAGGTTGTTAACATTTTCATAGATTTTGAAGTCACAAGCAAGAAAAATTGACCAAAGCCTTAAAATGTAAATGCAATGGGACATTGTTGAGGGACAAACGGCTTATGTCGTGTATGCTACCGCAATTCTTGCCGACATTGCCATTTATTTAATTAGATGAGTGAACTTCGGATCCACCATGCTATAATATACATCCGAGAACCTACAAGAATTTGAAAAAGGGTTTGGGCAGTTTGAGGTAACATATTTTACAACTGCATGATTACTGAGTATCAAAGTGTTTAGTTGATATTTTGTTGGTCATATGATACAATTATTATATATAGAAATCTTTACTAATCCGGATGGTACTCCTCACTCCTCCCTGGATATCAAGGAATGTAGGCGGCTTGAGGGCGGGAAGAAGGTGGGGGGGTTATAAGCACATGTCTCTTCTGTCGAATATTGTAAAATTCCTCAAAATATAACCAAGGTCAATTAAACTTTGTTTCAACCACATGACATACAGGCATGCAGGTGAATGAGATCACATGACCTAAAGACATGCAGGTGAATGAGATCACATGACATAAAGGCATGCAGATGAATGAGATTACACGACATAAAGGCATGCAGGTGAATGAGATCACACGACATTAAGGCATGCAGGTGAATGAGATCACACGACATAAAGGCATGCAGGGGAATGAGATTACACGACATAAAGGCATGCAGGTGAATGAGATCACACGACATTAAGGCATGCAGGTGAATGAGATCACACGACATAAAGGCATGCAGGGGAATGAGATCAAATGACATATAAACATGCACGTGAATGAGATCACACGACATAAAGGCATGCAGGTGAATGAGATCACACGACATAAAGGTATAAAGGTGAATGAGATCACACGACATAAAGGCATGCATGTAAATGAGATCACATGACATAAAGGCATGCAGGTGAATGAGATCACATGACCTAAAGGCATACAGGTGAATGAGATCACATGACATAAAGACATGCAGGTGAATGAGATCACACGACATATGAATGAGATCACACGACATAAAGACATGCTGGTGAATGAGATCACATGGCATAAAAACATGCAGGTGAATGAAATCACATGACATAAAGGCATGCAGGTGAATGAGATCACACGACATAAAGACATGCAGGTGAATGAGATCACACGACATAAAGGCATGCAGGTGAATGAGATCACACGACATAAAGGCATAAAGGTGAATGAGATCACACGACATAAAGGCATGCATGTGAATGAGATCACATGACATAAAGGCATGCAGGTGAATGAGATCACATGACCTAAAGGCATACAGGTGAATGAGATCACACGACATAAAGGCATGCAGGTGAATGAGATCGCATGACATAAAGGCATGCAGGTGAATGAGATCACACGACATAAAGGCATGCAGATGAATGAGATCGCATGACATAAAGGCATGCAGGTGAATGAGATCGCACGACATAAAGACATGCAGGTGAATGAGATCATACGACATAAAGGCATGCAGGTGAATGAGATCACATGACTTAAAGGCT
>JAIGNY010001139.1:405000-417500 GCA_020152595.1 Chiridota heheva
ATGTCAGGGGAAATTGGTGTGTTGGTGGAGATTTAGGGGTGGGGGTATGCATTGGAATGTGGTTGGGTTCTAATGAAACTAGAATCAACGCGGTCGGAAAGCTGGGATTGGTTGTTGATTAATTTTGGCGGTACTTGATCGTGGTGTAACCTGATGTTTTTTCTTCTTCTAATACTAGATAATGAGTCGGGAAATGTCAAGTATGGACAGACACAGAGAGACAGAAAGAAGTTTGTAAACTGCTGGGATCGCGCCGTTTCCGACAATTGCAGGACGCGAAAATGGTTAGTTGAATTTTCTCTCGAGTAAGTTGCATGGGCTTGGCGCATGAGAGGCAACCGTGGAACAGAACCACGCACTCCACTTGTATGAATTGATAGGTGAGTGACATGTGAAGAAAATCTTGACCCCGAAATAATTTCTTGTTGAATTTTTTTCAATAATTGTATTAATCAGGAGAGCGGAGGGGTGGGGGGAGGGGGGGAGAGGAAGTTCCATAATGTTGCGAAGCCACCACCCACACCCTCCCTTTATAAGTAGTTTCTAGACCGTGATAACAGACTCATACATTGTTGTAGGATTGTTCGGAAATATGATAAAATCTGCCCCACCCCCCACTCCCATGTCAAATATTTTACTGTTTATGTGTTGTCATCACGTGAAAATAGACAATTGTGTATTTTTTACAAAAATGTAAAATACTGGCATATTTTTAATATTTGGAAAAATGTTGGTACGATTCACAACATTATGGGAAGAAATCATACATGAAAATCACGAAAAATTGCCTTATGTCATACTTTGAAAATCTTTCAATTGAGAAAAAAGTTTTGTTCATTCTTATTAAAATTAAAACGTTGTTATTGGGCTATGTAAATCACGACAAATGTGTGCATTCTTTGAAATTTTCAAACAATTTATATTATAAACCCAACATTTGCATTCCTTTAAAAGTGAAATCAAAGAAGAAACGAGAGGATAAATCACTTGCAGACCCTGATGATGCCAATAAAAATGTATACATTATATATATATATATATATATATATATATATATATATATATATATATATATATATATATATATATATATATATATATATATATATATATATATATATATATATATATATATATATATATATATATATATATATATATATATATATATATATATATATATATATATATATATATATATATATATATATATATATATATATATCTCATCAGGGGAACTTTAGAAGCATGGAAGACAGAAAGTTGTTTGAATTGAAATTTATGATTAAAACTAAGAGCCACATCCATGGACTTAATAAAGACCTGTCTTATCTTTCTCCTTTTTCTGTTTTTAGGGAAAATATTTCCACTTCCACTTCGTCTCATTAATCCTTCTCTTGTTTTTGTGCCTCAGCGCATTTTGGCGCCGGTTTTTGTTTTGTTTTGTTTTTTGTGTTTTTTTCTGCGCGCTTTTCCCCTTTTGCGCCTACTATTTTACGCGTTCGATTTTTGGCGCTCTTTGAAATGTGCTAACGTGCAAGCTATCATCGCTGTTATCTTCTAGCGTCATTTAACTTCATACCACTGAAGAAGGAAACAGGAGTTTTCGAAATATTTGGTTTTTAAAATAATCTGTTGGCTAGAGACATTGTCATTTTTTCCTATTTTGTTTTATATATATATATATATATATATATATATATATATATATATATATATATATATATATTTATATTATATATATATATATATATATATATATATATATATATATATATATATATATATATATATATATATATATATATATATATATATATATATATATATATATATATATATATATATATATTATTATTTTAGGTCAATTTTCTTAATTCTCGTACAAATTTTGGAAACTTTTCTTGATTTTGGGGCAATTTTTCTTCGATATTCAGTCACTTTCAATATCTAAGAAATTTCTGTTATTCTCGTGTAATTTTCTTGAATTTTCCGAAAATTATCTTCATTTTGAGGCAGTTTTTTTTCTAGGTCGGGAAATTTCCGGTTAATTTTCTTAGGAAACTTTTCGGAAATTTCTGGAAATTTTCTTCATTTGATGTTACTTTTTCATCGATGTTAAGGTAAATTTTAGTTAATGTTCGGGAACTTTTATTTAATTTTTGGGATATCATTTTCAATGTTTAGGGAATTTTTTTTGATTCTCGTGCAATTTTCTTCATTTTGGGGGCAATTTTTTCTCAATTATCGTGAAATGATGCTAAATTTCGCTGACCCTATTCCCCACGAGGGGAGAAGGAATTAAGTAAAGATAACAAATTTTACTAAAACTTCCAATGATTGTGCCAAATTTTCCTTTAATTTCTTGTCAAAAATTTCCCAACTTTTTCAATAGAAAGAAAACATGCAACAGGGTGGGTGAAAACCTTTCAGGGAGTAGCCTATTTTTCTCCTGCTGCCGGCACTTGTAAGATTCTGCACTCTTGTCCCAATATGCTCCATTAAGTATGACAAAACTGTTCATAAAACACTTTTTTGGATTTTTCATAACAACCAGAATCCCCTCCTTGTCAGTTTCCTAAATCCGCCCTTGTATGGGACGTACTGACGTAGCAAGATCTGACAATTTTGGGGGCACAGTTGGACGACAGTTCTGTCATATTTTTGACAAATATTTGGAAGAGGCACGTGCCCCGTGTCTCCTCCCCCTTCTTTTTGGCTACGTCCATGATGGTGCCCATCATGCATATGGGGCACAACTTCAACCTTTTCCCCTCACCTATTACTCCACCCTTGTTAAACTCGCTGTCTTTTGGCCAGTCATGTAGCTTAATCGTACGTATATACGGTGTATACGAAAACAAAGCGTTGAAAAAGTTACACAATGAGAACAAGATGGCAATCCACTGAGTTGCTGACTTTTTCGCCTCTGCCACATCGAATTTGTAAAATGTTCATATGTTTTCCCAGGAAACATGACATAAACTATATTATTTAATATTAATTACTTGAATTCTGACGTTTGGCCTTTCAATGATATTATGTGCGAGACACAACACTACACCACCTTCCACCAACTCGTCAAGTAACATTACCCATCAAGTGCCAATTAACCAATATCACTGTTAGTTTTCCCAGAAATTGCGAAACAAAATGTACTATTCTAATCAATTATTTGACATTTGACCTTTGACCTTAAAGCGACGTATTACATCTTTCCCGAGACACAACCTGTCATCATCCTTCATGGTCCCACCAAGTAACAATCCAATTGCACTTGTGACATTTGCATAACAGGCAACCAACCAAAATTTACCATTTGAAATCAATTATTTGATCACTGACATTTGACCTTTAAGCGACATGTCATATCGTTACCGTAACACACATTTACATCATCCTTCATCGACCCACGAAGTAACAACGTAATTGCTATTATGTTTTCCATAATACGCGACCAACCAAAATTTTACCTTTGACCTTTAAGCGACATATCACAACTTTTCAGAGACACAACTTTACATCATCTTCCATCAACCCACCAAGTAACAACCAATTGCACTTACGGTTTTCCATAACACGTGATCGACCAAAATTTACCATTTTAAATTAACTATTTGACCTCTGACCACTGACCTTTAAGTGGCATGTTTTATTTTGTGCAGGATACAACCCTACATCATCTTCCACCAACCTACCAAGTACCAAGCGAATATCACTTATGGTTATTCCAGGAAGCGCAACACAAACTTTACCATTTATAATCAATTGATTGACGTCTGACCTTTGACCTGTAAGGTACAGGACCTTACTTGTGCTGGACACAGGAACACCTCACCTTACATCCTCCCACCAAGCTTAAACATGATAGCTTGTACGGTTTTCTTTGTACACGCGACACAAAATTGTACACTTATAAACCCACCCACCCACCCACTCGTACACCCACCCACCCACTCGTACACCCACCCACGCACCCACCCACACACCCACACCCCATCCACACCCCACCCCACGCACACACACACACACACATACCCATCCATGATCTATATTTAGCTTTTAGCTTCAACTGCGGGTGTAAATCAGTCATCACATTTTCTGACAGCATGCATCGGCCTGGTCGGTCTTGGGGAAAAACGATCACATAATCACATTGGAAACGGGCGTATAGAACCCCATGAATTTAGGAGTGGAAAAATTACACTGGCAAGTATATTTACTATCAAAACTTTGCTCCTTAGAAAATCCGAACATTACAAGAATTCGGATAAATTGGAAAATAGTAGAACGAATCTAAAATTTCTGACCATAATTCTGGAAATTGAAAAAAGGAATAATTATCTCTAGGCCTATATAGAGTGTAGTTTTTTCGCTACGCCAATGAGGCACCATGGAGTAGGAAAATTCTTTTTTTTTCGAGAAATTTTTCAGGCAATTTTATTCAATTTTTGGGACATTTTCTTCAATTTTCGGGAATTTTTTTTTTCATTTTTGGGAGAGTTTACTCGATTTTCGGAGCATTTTTTTCAATTTTTGGGGATATTGACCTTCATTTTTCAGTTTTCGAGAAATTTGTATTGCTTTTCGGGAAATCTTATCCAATTTTCGGGATTATTATTCGATTTTGGGACATTTTCTTCATTTTTTGGGAAATTTCTCGGGAATTTTTTTTAAACTTCGGGAATTGTTTTTCAATTTTCCGCATACTGAGTGATATGTTTATCTCAATAGGCAGATAGGTGTTAGTAAAAACCGTCATGCTCAAATCACGTAGTAACCTAATCTTCCGCCGTTTAACTTTTAACAAAATGTTTTTTTATATATTTTCTTATTTTGTATGTAAACACTGCTAAAGGTACCGGGTTCTAAACAGCTGATTGTTAAATTAACTAATTTCCTTGAGATAACCCGAAATTTAAGGGTTTCCCGTGGCAGGGTTGGCATTATAAGGAATCGGAATTTGAGGAGGATTTATCTATTTGACAAAGTAATCCGAGCCTAGGATTGAATGTAATGTATGTCAATAGCAAATTCCCCCTGTCCAGCGGCGTAGCTAAAAGGGGGAAGGGGATGGGGAGAATTTCCCCCTAGCCGGAAAATTTGCATAACCAAAAAATCAGTATGTTGGATTGTTTTGGTAATCCTGATTAAAGCCATCTTGGGAAAAAGGACCACAACATTTCCGAAAACCGAATCTTTAAATTAGGCCTATTTAGCCATTTCAACTTAGCAAATTTCCGACTTATTCCTCAAAATATCTTACTTTTTCCTCAAAATATCTTACTTTTTCCTCAAAATTTCCAACAACTTTCTTCAAAATATCTGATTTCTTCCTCAAATGTTTCGAGGGTTTTCCTCAAAATATCCAAAGGATTTCCTCAAAATATCCAAATTTAGCCTCAAAATATGAAAAGTTTCCTCTTCTACAAATCTAAAATTTTCGAAGTTTTACCTTAAAACTTCCAACTTTTACTTTAAACTTTATTTTTTGAGGGAGGCAAGGGGGGGGGGGCGGGTCCTTAAATTCGGATTTTTGGCTGGTTTTATTCTCCCTGCAAAAAAAGTCTAGCTACGCCACTGTCCCTTTGTAATTTATTTCAAGGGGTATTTCCCATAATCTCCTATATTTTCTGCACTTATGCCAACTCTGCCCCTCAAAATATCCAAAGGATTTCCTCAAAATATCCAATGGATTTCCTCAAAATATCCAGTTTTAGCCCAATATGAAAAGTTTCTTCTTCTACAAATCTAAAATTTCCGAAGTTTTACCTTAAAACTTCCAACTTTTCCTTTAAACTTTATTTTTTGAAGGGGGAAAGGGAGGGGGGGGGGTCCTTAAATTCGGATTTTTGGCTGGTTTTATTCTCCCTGCAAAAAAAGTCTAGCTACGCCACTGTCCCTTTGTAATCTATTTTAAGGGGTATTTCCCATAATCTCCTATATTTTCTCCACTTATGCCAACTCTGCCCCTCAAAATATCCAAAGGATTTCCTCAAAATATCCAATTTTAGCCTCAAAATATGAAAAGTTTCTTCTTCTACAAATCTAAAATTTCCGAAGTTTTACCTTAAAACTTTCAACTTTTACTTTAAACTTTATTTTTTGAGGGGGGCAAGGGGAAGGAGGGGGTCCTTAAATTCGGATTTTGGGCTGGTTTTATCCTCCCTGCAAAAAAAGTCTAGCTACTCCACTGTCCCTTTGTAATTTATTTTAAGGGGTATTTCCCATAATCTCCTACATTTTCCCCACTTATGCCAACTCTGCCTCGTGGGTCACATTCAAAGGGCGAATTTTTAACAATCTCTTTGCAAAATAAAAAAAAGCTTGAAAGTAATTTTTTTCCTCAGTATATGATTGAGGACTATTCGACTATAGATCTAGACCAAGATCAAAATTCCGGGTCGCCCAAATATTTTGGTGAGATAAATATATCTCACCCAGCAGATAGGGCTGAGTGAGACTATCATCTTGTGATCACAACAATTTCAAATTACAAATAGCCCTATTTTATTTATCAGTTTATAGGCCTCAAAATATCCGTCATTTTCCCTCGAAATATCTTACGTTTTCCTTGAAAACCTTAGTAACGGAGGGGTGGGAATACTTGCTTGGATTCTGCAATTTGTATGGCAAACAAGTCTAGCTTTACCCAGGGGCGTTACTTAAGGGGATGTGGGGTGTTACCCCTAGAATAAAATCGTAGGGCAATTTCAGTTTGGACTATTTCGTCGGGAAAAGCTGCAATAAGAGCCTACTATTGAAAACAAATTGCAGGGAAATTAATATAATTATACCTTTATGTTTTTGTTTCTTCGCAAAAAGAACAAAATACTTTGAAAATGTTCTGGATAATATCATAGTTGAATTTGAACGCATAATTTTGAACGAATTTTATTCATTTTTGAAGAAAATTTCTCCTCTGCCTGTTTAGAATTATGGTAACCCTAAGTGCTTATCTGATTTAAATTTGTCTTCTTATCATCACTTAAATTTCTCGAACTTTGTCAGTTTGTGTTGATTTTTAGCCATTTTATGGCATGAAAGACAAGGAATTTTCAGAGCTTCAAGGCGCATCGCCCCTGGACCCTTCCAAGGGGCCTTTAAGCGGCACTGCTTTTCCTAAATCCCTACCGTGTTTCGTCCCAGGAAACCACAATTTTTCTATATTCTGGAATTTTGTGTTTTTTGGGGCACAAAAAAAAAAAAAATCAGAGCTTCCGGGTGCTTCGGCCCCTCGACTCGAAGGTCGCCGTGGCAGAGGCCATTAAGGGGGTACATGCTGTTTTGCCGTTCCAGTACTGTGCCCTTATCCAAAATGTCTGGCGATGTCACTAGTTGGTGGGTGAGGGGGTCCCAATTCTTATATATTGTGTGATTGTAGACATACGCATGTCTTTTAGTCGGGCAAGTGCACATTTTCGACGGGCAAATTTATTTTACACCCCTCCCCGAGCTCGAAATCTAGTTACGCCCCTGGCTTTGCTCCATATGAGAACAATCTTGTACATTGTATGTAACACAAAAGATGATTTCGCGATCTGGCCTTTAAGCACTGTACGGAATGTGCGTATTGGAGACTGCCCTGGAGAGCTATGGTCTATATTTAGCTTTCAGCTTCAACTGCGCGTGTAAATAGGTCATCACACTCTCTGACAGCACGGATCGGTCTGGTCGGTATTGGAAAAAAAAGCGATCGCCTAATCAAATTGAGGCAGGGGCGTATAGAATCCCATGGATTTACGAGCGGAAAAAATTACACTGGTCAATTAAATTACATCGAAACTTTGCTCCTTAGAAAGTCTGAACATTTAGGACAAAAATTCAAATAAATCGGAAAATAGTAGTCTAGAACAAATCTAAAATCTCCGATTATTCTGGAAATTGAAAAATGTATAATTATCCCTAGACCTATATAGAGTGTAGGTCTATCGCTACGCCAATGAGGCACCACGGAGTCGGAAAAGCCCAATATCCCCACAGTGGGCCCTGCACCATATATAGGGCTGTACATCCTTAGATCCTTAGGACCATGAAGAAGAGGTCCTTAGAAACGTTTATAAGAAATTCGGTAAAGATGAAGAGCTAAAATTCTTGGTGTGTACAAGGGATCTCCGTTGTATATTTCCCCAGCCAGGCAGCCAGGGGGTTTCAAATCAAAGTAACTCAATCAGTCAATATTGAAATCTGGATTCTATTCGCGCACTCTGCAGTTAAAGGCCTATATTTGAAAATGTCATTACACATTGTAAACAAGATTATAAAACTGTAAGCATGGGCGGACTGGCCAAAATCATTCCTTCGATCCAGGAGCAGGACCGGCCTCCGATAATGAAGTGAAGCCGGCCCACATATACTTTATGACCTACGGTCGGCCTCAACCTCCTTTCGGGTGGCTGCTGGTCCCGTTTAACGGCCTGCGGCCGGCCTCAATCTCCCTTCGGGAGGCTGCTACGTCCGCTTTAACGACCTATGGACGGCTTCGGCCCCCTTTGGGGGTCTGGGTCAGCGGCCCACCGATCCAAGATCGGTCGATCGGCGGGCCAATCCGCCCCTGGTTCCACCTGCATGTGATTTTCCTCAAAATGTTCAAACGTGAGGGCAATTGTTACCTTTTTGATGACCGAGTTCGCGCCAATAGCATTATATACCAAAATTTAAAAGCCGTTTAATAATAATTTGCCGATGTTTCAGATAATCACCCTCGCGAAATTCCATCAGTGAAATGTAAGTTTCGGAATATACCAGTATAGTATACATATTCGGGAAATAAAATGTAATAATGAATTTATAAGGTAAATATTGTCCAAATAACAGAATAATTTGTTGATAAATTTGTAAGCAATTTTAATCAATTTTTGGGACATTTTCTTCATTTTCGGGAAAATTTCCTTCATTTTCGGATAGTTTATTCGATTTTCGGGACATTTTCTTCAATTTTTAAGAAATTTTCTTTAATTTTCGGGACATTTTTGTCAATTTTCGGGAAATTTCGAACAATTTAAGCACAATTTGCAATATTTTTTAAGTTCATATTTGCAAATGTATGATAACGGCCAGAAATTAAAATCCTTACAGTCTTTCCCTTTTCCCACCGTTCCTACGCCTCTCGGTACAGCCTTCTGCCTCTTAATTTATCATTTATAGTCTTAATATGTTAATTTCATAGGGATATTTTCCTAGGGATAAAAAACTCACCACTAGGAGGGGAAAATGAAAAGAAATGAGGGCATTCCACCCATCCCCCCCCCCCCCTCCAGCTAGTATTTAAAAAAAAAGTTATGGCACCGTTTAGGAAATTGCAAACTTAAAATCAGTGTTCAAATCGATGGGCAAAGCCTTGGTAGGCATGTAGGGTTACAGGAAATCCTCCGGGGGCCCTGCGGGATTTGTGTCAAATCCAGTCTCTAATCTTTGCATTTCTCGTAATTTTAGAAGCAGAAAATTGCTTAAAATTGTGTCCACTATAGGGACGACGCTCTTGAAAGGCTGGAAGCCTTGGATTTCTTGCGATTTTGAGAACAGAAAACTGACTAAATTCGTGTAAACTCCAAGCTTGAATCCCTGTTAGGGGCCGGGCCTAAGGGGCGGAACCTTTGGAAATCTTGCGGTTCTCGCGATTTTGATAACAGAGAATTGCTTAAACTCGTGTCGAATTCATGGCCGTCGGAAACCCTACGTTTCACGTGATTTTAATTGCAAAATATTGCTTAATATTGTGTCAAATCCAGGGTCTAATCTTTGCGTTTCTCGTAATTTTGGTATCAGAAAATTGCTTAAAATTGTGTCAAATCTAGGGACAAAGCTCCTAGGCTGGAAGCCCTGCATTTTTCACGATTTTTAGAGCAGAAAACGGACTACTGCTGTGTCAACTCCAAGGTTGAAGCCCTGTTTAGGGGCCCAAGGGCTGAAGGAGCGAAGCGCGCGGAAGTCATGTGGTTCTCGCGAGTTTGATAACAGAAAATTTCTTAAACTCGTGTCAAACCCATGGGCGTCGGAAGCCTTGCGTTTCACCAGTTCACGTGGTTTTGATTGCAGAATACTGCTTAATATTGTGTCAAATTCAGGGTGTAATCTTTGCGGTTCTCGTAATGGTAGCAGATTATTGCTTACAATTGTGTCAAATCTAGGCCGGAGTAAAGTTCTGGTAGGAGCCCAGGGGGCGAAGTCACCCGAAGCCCTGCGTTTCGTGACGTGATTTTGACAGCAGAAAATTGCTTTAAATTGTGTAAAACCTAGGGGCGAAGTTCCTGTGTAAGCCCTGCGCTTCTCGTGATTTCGGTAACAACAAAATGTGTCAAATCTAGGGGCGAAGTCCTAGTATAGCATTATAGACACAAGGGACGAAGAGACCTGAAACCCTTCGTTTCTCATGAGTTTCATAGCTGAAAGATTAGCGTTTTTGACGTGATTGTGGTCTGGTGGCATCAAAAACTTGCTTAAAATCGTGTCAATTCCACACTTCAGTTAGTTAGAAGGAATATAGATTTTGGAAGGAATGTTCAAATGTAGGATCTCATTGGCTACAATATGTATCTTTAGTTCGGGTCCAGGGATATTTTCCATGTTTTCATCAGTTGAATAAAGCGTTGAGAGGAACATTAAATAATGTTTGTTTTATAAGGATACAAATTGCAGAAGTTGAGAATAAACAGTATTCTCAGGACAATTTTGGTGCTCCTGTGAGCATTCGGCGCCCTCTTAGAAAGCTTCAATGGGGGAAGTTGCCCCCTGGCCCCCTCCCCCCCCCCCTCCCACGGTTAATGATATGCACCACTAAGTGAGTGATTTCGAGATTGCAGATATGTCAGAATATGTCTGTATGTAAAAGTTAATTCAAATTCATCATATACCAAGACATAGATTTTAACACCTACGAATTTAAATGATATACTTGAACAGTTGAAAAATGCTATACCTCACCCCGATTTTCATTGAACTTTGGTACTAAGATTCACTGCATAATTATATCATCAATTGATGCAGATTGTTCAAATTTCCTCATTTTTTTGTCAGTAATGTGCAAAAATGTGATACCTGTCAATTTATTATTGGAAACTTAATTGTTTATTATAATATGATTTTTTCCCTTTTCCTAATCGTGACCGTTTGAAACAGTCTTCATTGCAAATTTGTCAATCATTTAAAGGCATTTTAGGGTACCAAACACGCTTCACGCCCGTGGACCCCACTAGGGACCCTTTTGTGGACGTTACACTGTTTGGGCTTTGGTTTGATGCATTATACATCTTCATTGATATTAGTCCGCCCGAAACTGCCAAACGCTATAACCTATATCCTTTGCTTTGCCGTTAACCAGTTAACATTCGATCTATTGTTTCCTTTTTAAGATTATGCAGTGGGATCACGGCTATGCGCTCTAGGGCGCCAGAATGCCGGGCGCACGACCAAGTGAGCGTCCTGATAGTGCCCATACAAAATTAATCGCCATTAAATTATGTTGATTTCGCCCGGCCAAGGGATGCCTCAATAGTCGCCCCTCCATGTCAATTTCGCCCCTACTAAAGAATCAATTTTTTTTCTCGGCTTCGTCGGCCCTGTTTTGACAAATCGGAAGGTTGTTAACTGCTTGAAACAACATATACCTTGTCAATTTAATATGTTAAGTAGGCCTACATGTTCAATATGCGAGTTTAAGAAATATATGTTCGTTATCATTTATGTGTCTCAGAATCGTACATTCAGGCGTCCAAGCCGCTAAAAACGCTTCAGCTCCAGGATGGGTAAGCCCCATCCCGGGTACCTAGCCCCAGTATCGATTACCGCTCGTTTCGCTTGCTGTTCAGTGCCGGTGTAACCGAAGATTTTCCCCCGAAGATTTTGCCTCCCCAGACACTTTCTCTCAGGAGGAAGTGTCCCACAGACAACTATTCCGAAGCAAATGCACCCAATGAAAGCTATTTCCGCAGTTTGAATTTTTGGTACACTCACTTATGAGAGCAAAGTGTGGTACTAGCTACACATGACAGCCCCATGACGCTGTGTTAAGCAGAGAAGGCGACACATTTATGGAAGTTATCAACATCGCAGTTTTCCCCATTGGCTCAAGTAGTAAGGAATTACAAAAGTCACTTGATTTCAAAAATTGTCGCTTCTAATTTTTTCTGTTCCATATATGTTATATATCTTTTTGCTAATATTAAGTCATCGACAAAAACCTATATGGTCCTGACACGAAAAGGTGAAATTGGGGGCGAATTTAAGAAGACATGAAAAATGATTGACCTAACCTAACGTTATGGTACAACGTATAGTGACAGTGTTAGTTATTCGTCCTATACCCCGTTCCAGGCCTTTCCCCCACTGATCTGTTTTTGATTTTTTTCTTGTTGACTGGCGTTTGCCGATTGCAGCGATTGCTGCGATTCTGATTTACGGCCTGACGGAGTTATTCAAGTCTTATGCAGCTTAGTTATACATTTCATTCTGAGTTACGATGCTCCGCTAGTACAATGAACTTGGCAGAAGCCCTGAGTACA
>JAIGNY010001139.1:420000-430000 GCA_020152595.1 Chiridota heheva
TACTTTCAAAACTCGGTATATTCTAATATATTTTTTAGATGTATGTCTTTACCAATTGTAATGTTTACCTCCTCCATATTTATTGCCTCATCCAAATATTTACTAACAATAGCTTGTTTATTTATCATGCGGATAATGTTTATGCGCCACACTATTTTATTGATTAATTTGAAATGACTACTATAATGATTGCCTCTTTTAATACACGGAGCATCAGAGACTAAGAAAAGGAGAAAATATTTTGCCTTTTTTCACAATCATTTTTTTGATGTTATTTCTTAACAAGAGACTTATTCTACCCACAGTGATATAAATACCGGAGCAATGAATGTTGTGGCAAGGTTATGTTTGCACACGGCTCCAGTGATAGTCGTGGTGTTATGATTTTATTTAAACTCTCATTACATATTTGCATTGATGATATTACGTGTGATTTTAATGGTAGATACATTGTAACTGATTGTCATAGAGAAAACTCCTTATATTTTAATTAATATTTACGCTCCTAATATTGATCAACCTATTTTTTCAATAATATTGGTAATATTATTAATAAGTATAGCAATATCAATATAAGTTGGGGCGGTAATTTCAACCTTGTTTTTGATTTTGATTTAGATAAAAGAGGGGGAAATAGAGTAATTAGTTTCAATGCGAGAAATTTTGTGTTGGAACTCATTAGCAGGTTTGACCTTTTAGACATCTGGAGAGAACGGCATCTTAGTTATTCTAAGTATATATACTTGGCATTCCACTATTGACAAAACTATACATTGCAGGCTAGACTTTTTCCTTATCTCCAGATGTCTAATTCATCTTGTTGACGATGCTTCTAGTTATCCTTTGTTTAATTCTGATCACGATATAGTTACCATCAAATTGCTTTCTTTATTGGAACGCGGTCCAGGTACCTGGAAATTTAATGCCCCCTTACTCAAAAATAATGATTACGTAAGTCTTATTAATGATATCATCACTTCCATTACTGTTGATTATTCTCATTTAAATGCTTCTTTGTTGTGGGAATTTCTCAAAATGAAATTCAGATCTGTTACTATTGCTTACTCTAAACGTAAGGCACGTATAAGATTAGTTCATGAGCGCAAGCTACTTCAATCTATTTCGTATTATGATCAACTATGTATATCATCTCCCACTGATTCAAACTTATCATTCTGCTTTGAAAGGTTTCAAGAATGAGCTCGATTTGATATACGATTAGAAACTTATTTGTGTTTTTATTCGTTCGCAAGGTGGGTTAAGGGTGGGGAGAAGAACACTAGGCATTTCCTTGATTTAGAACGTATAAATAAGGCCTGCAAGTGTATTACTAAATTAATCAATGGTACTGGTTCGCATGTTACTGATAAGCATGCACTTCTTAATGGAATTGAAAATTTATATCGTACTCTTTATTCCAAACGTCCTGTTAGTGACCCCTCTACTCTTTTCAATTTCCTTAAAAGTAACAAACGTATTTCGAATGAGGATTTGGTTTCTTTAGAAGGCCCATTAGCTTTCAGCAAATGCAAAGATTTCCTTTTTTTCTATGCCGTCTAATAAAACTCCCCGGGTACCGATTGCTTATCTTCTGATTTGTATACATTCTTTTGAGATAAAATTGGAAAATTCGTTGTTAAGGCGCTAAATTTTTCTTATTATAATATGTGTTTATCCAAACAACAATCACAGGCAGTGATTTCCTTAATTCTTAAGCCTGGCAAAACCCATCATTCTTAAAAAAACTGGAGACCTATCGCTCTATTTAATAACAGCTAAGTCCCTGGCCAACCGTTTAAAATGTATTTCAATTTATTTTATCAGTCCAGAGCAGACTGGTTTTCTTAAGTAGCTATATCGAGGAAACAATTCGTTTAGTGTTAGATACTATTAGCTATTGTAATTATAATAATTAACCAGCATCATTAATCTTTCTCGATTTTGAAAAAGCGTTCGACTCCTTGGACCACTCATTTATTAAGGAGGTACTTTCTTGTTTTAATTTGGACGAGCTTTCATACAATGGGTTTCTTCCCTTCATACAAAGGCTACTTCATAAAATTAAAAGTTCTTCACTTATAAATGATTATTATGAGGGAGGGCTTCGTATGTTGCAAGTGATTTTTTTATTTCTACTCTAAAGTGTTCTTGAATTTGTCACTATTGTTCACCTATTTCAAATAATTGGAAGATCTTTTTTGATTTAGCTTTACGTAATTTTGGAAACATGTTTCTATTTAATTGTAATATGAGTCCACATGATTTTTCGAATATCAAATACTGTTATGTAAAGCAGGTATGTCAAGCTTGGTTCTCTTTTAAATTAGTTAATCAAATCATTTTGAATAACTCACTTCTCAAAATTGGGAATAAGACAATTTTTTGATAAGAATCTTTTAAACGCTGGGGCATTTCGGGTCCGTGATTTTTTCTGCATTGATGGTTCCCCGAAAGGTTATATTGACTTTATAAAAAAGTTCAAGTTTACATCTCTACCTTTCATCCGTTAATTTGGTATTATCTCTTGCATACCAGCCTCTTGGAAAGATAATTCATCTCCCCATGTTGCCAACTCTGTTAATGTTACCAGTAATGAATCAAATTTATCACTTTATTGTTCCAATTGCATTTCCAACATATCATTTTATTATTCTATCGTAAAACAGTACAAGAAGTCACAATCCTGTTTAGATAAGTGGAACGACGATGTTCCTTACGTTACTGATTGAAACAAAATCTTTCTGTTATCCTTTAAAGCTGTTAAGAATTATAATCTTCATTATTTCCAATTCCGTTTCATTCACCGGATGCTAGGTACCAATTAATTTTTGAATAAGATAGCTTTATTTGATTCATCCTTTAAACATTTTGTAATGCCTCAGATGAGACTTTATCTTATCTCCTTTGGGATTGCCGGATTGTTACTTGTTTCTGGAGTGATGCTTTGAAGCTGATTATTTAAATCCCTGTTGTTCTTAATAAAGTCATTGTATTCTTTGGACAACTAGATAATATGAGAGCCCCTTTAAAATATTCCTATTTCATGTTAAAAATTACAGTTATAATTGCAGGTGTATGTCCGTTTTACCCCAAATTAATAATTTTCATCGCATTTTGTCATTGATGGGTATATCAATCGTCATGGCAACCCAAATAGCAACCTCTTCTAAAATTTCTTTAAGTATGTAGGCTAAACTATTGCATTCTTTGCACTTATACATGCATGTATTCTATATTCAATTTACTCTTTTTGTATGTGGTTGAGGCTGTTATGTATCTCAACCCAACAATTCTCTACTTTGACGCTGTGATATTTATTGTTTTGTTTAACTTTATAAACAGAGCCTTGCTACCTATTTTTCTTTTTTGTACTGTTCACATTCTCTGACGGTAGATATTCATTGCGTCTCATTGCGTCATATTGTGTTACTCATTCATTTACCCTCGTTAATGTACATTTTATTGTGAATAGAGGAAGGCAAAGTACATCTGTGTATTTTGCGCTTTCCTTTCATTGGTTATCTTCTTTTATTATTTTTACTATGTTTGCTAGCTTTTGCTCATTTTTCGTTTAGTTGTGTTTTTATCGATTTATTTTTCTTTCATTCACTTATCACTCTATAAAGTCGCAGAATACACAGATATGCTTTTCTCATTATTTTCAATTGCTTGTATTGTACATTATATCATTATCTGCTCTCAGTTCTGTTAAAAAGTCTTCTAATATTTGCTATTTTTTGTAATGTGAAATTTCTTTTACAAATGTATGAATTGTTATTGGTGTTGTCGAAGATGTTAATAAACGGCGTTAACTTTTTTAAATAATAATAATAATAAATAATAATATTAATAATGATAATAATGGTAATAATAATAATAATTATTACTATTGTTATTGTAATGTTGTTGTTGTTGTTATTATTATTGTTATTGTTATTATTATTATTGTTATTATTCTTATTATTACATGAGGGATGAAACTAGGCCTAACTTAAACTTTAAGTTAATAACACCTTCCACTTAACCTCTTACAGTCGTATAGAAAAGTGTGTGACCTCAATCTTTCTGGTGTCACACGCTCCAAATTTTCAATTTTTTCTATAAATCTGGTATGACTATGTGGTCGGTAACCTTTTTACAGGGAGGCGGTTATTATTCAAATGGGAGGGCGTCGGTAAATCTTATATTTTGCCCTCCGGCAAAAACGTCTACTAATGGGCCTGCGGTAAGTAGATCGGTATTTGGTTACTATGAAACTCTTGCCCATACTATAATTACGTTCACAAATTGTGGACCCACTAAACAGTGGCCAGCGTGTCAAATAAAGAAGGGTAGAAGGGAGGGGGAAGTTGCAGCGACTGTCCCAAAGTTTGCCAAATTCCTAAATATAATAATTAACTAAAATATTAAAGAAGCATGTGTAGAAAACAGAAGATGCAATTTTTTGTATTTGTAGATCTACTGAGTTCAAGCTATAATTCATTTTGCACCAAAACTCATACAGTTAGCACTAAAAATCCTCCATTTTGGACCAAACATGTTTCATTTGGCCCAAAAATCTTCTATTTTGACCCCAAAATGTCTTTTAACAAAAATCTTCAAGTTTGGACCAAAACTTTTAAGTGTGGACGACAATCTACAACATAGAACCAAACATTTTTAGATAGACAGGTGAAGTAAGTCCTTATATTATCAGGGTCATGCACGTATACGGTCCCCACCTTACAATAATTTTCAAAGTAAAACAAGTTTGAAATAAGGCTTTACCATATCACCCGTGCTAATTGGGAATTTTTTCGGGATTCTCCTTGAAACCTAGAGGTTAAGCATTGTTATCCCGAAACAAAATTCTTCTTCACAACCCGAAAATTTTCCATTATCTCACACTTTACATGGGTTTTTTTTTTTTAAAAAAAAAAAAAAAAAGGGTAATACATCAAGAACTGTAGAAAACACTTCAAAAAGATCAAAATTGACAGAAGGTATTATAGACTACTTTGTTATTGCGAAACACGATCAAAGAAAAAGGGAGTTAAAGTTTTGCAAAGATTTTCAACTTCCGGTCGATTCTGACAACCAAGAGTCGTCAAACAAGTTCGAAACCATAAAAAAAAATATTAGTTTGATGTAACATACTTGTTGAAAAAAAAAATGGTTAGGTAGGTAAGTGGGGAAAACAATTGGGTTGGTAGATAAGTAGGGAAAACAATTGGGTAGGTAGGTAAGTAGGACAAACAATTGGGTAGGTAGGTAAGAAGGGAAAACAATTGGGTAGGTAGGTAAGTAGGAAAAACAATTGGGTAGGTAAGTAAGTAGGGAAAACAATTGGGTAGGTAGGTAAGTAGGGAAAACAATTGGGTAGGTAGGTAAGTAGGGAAAAGAATTGGGTGGGTAGGTAAGTATGGAAAACAATTGGGTAGGTAGGTAAGTAGGGAAAACAATTGGGTAAGTAGGGAAAACAATTGGGTAGGTAGGTAAGTAAGGAAAACAACTGGGTAGGTAGGTAAGTAGGGAAAACAACTTGTTAAGTAGGGAAAACAATTTGGTAGGTAGGTAAGTAGGAAAAACAATTGGGTCGGTCGGTAAGTAGGGAAAACAATTGGGTAGGTAGGTAAGTAGGGAAAACAATTAGGTAGGTAGGTAAGAAAGGAAAACAATTTGTAACCAAATTTAAGCTTTTTATATCTAAATTTGTATACACTAAAGCGCTATCATTTCAGATGAAACTAAAATTTCAGCACTCGATAGAGTGCATATCTCCCGCCCCTGGCAATTCCAATATGCCTAATATATTTTAGAAATCATTCCCCATACCTTATGCCTACCTTAAGCCCACAAATGTTTGATTTTCATTTATACCAGAAATAATTCAGGTGATTTTCTGTTAGTCCAGTAGAGTGCTTTCATGTGTTTTCTGGGTTATTGGGCAAGGTAGTAACATAGCTAATTATTCTTGAAATATCTCGGACAACTCAAAATATATTTTGAGGTTTATAGTAAAATGTTGTAAATCTGAAACAAAGGAATAAGTAAATGCACCCTTCAAAGCTCAGGTAAATTGAAATCAACTGCCCCTTGTAGCCACCGTCATTACTTAAGCCATTTTCTGTGCTGGCTTCAAATTGTTGAGCATGGTGTTCTGGTTGGAAATTGATCACTTTTTTCTTAACTTTGTTTTCACCTTTAAATTTTCGTTGTTTTCGTTCACAGGTTGAAGGGAGCTAATAAAAGAAACAATGGCGTTTTTCAACCAAAGCCTGTCTACCTACTATACTGTGGTGTAGCGGTTATCATACATGTCTACAGACTACGAGGCCCTAGGTTCAAGCCTGGGTAGACACATCAGTGCACCACAACTGGTTATCAAAGGCCGTGGACATTGACTTGGTTGTCGATGTTATGTCTGTCCGTACGTCGTACCTGTGTTCTCGTCCGGGTCGTATTAAGCGTTTCGTGATAGCATTGTTACTATCATAAGCGAATACGCAGGCGACGACCCCGTCATTGTAATTGTGTGTTCACTCGTCGTCGTTCAACCAGAGCCGTGGGCTGTACAGGAAACGACACGAGAAAAAGACTTGTTAATCAAGGGCTAATTAAGGTTGGATTAAAGCTTGTATATCAGGTTTTTAATCTCTTTGTGCTATCCTTTCACGACAGTGCCAAAGAATAGCTTTGAAGTGAATAATCTTCTCTTTTTTTCTTCTTTTTTTTTGAAAAATGGCAAACGTTTTATGCAAATTCTAATTGTATATTTTGGTAAAGGGCTAACATCAAATTAGAAAAAGTTTACACTCTAAAAAAAGAATGGTCAAATTTTGACCACAATTTGGTCAACTCTGCACCGAACCACCTTTGGTCAAATTGAACAACAAATTTGACCACAATATGGTCAAATTTGTCCATGATTTTTATATTATGTTTAATTTTGACCACGTTATGGTCGTTTAATTTTGACCAACATTGGTTCGGTGCAAAGTTGACCATATAATAGTCAAATCTGACCAATCCATTTTCAGAGTGTAGTTAAAAAAGTTAGATCCCATCAAGCTTATAGGGCTTATAGAGCCGTGCTTATACTCGGTTTCCATGGTGCTAAACGGATGAGAGTTATTGACTCCCCTGGATGGGGCACCAGTCTACCGCAGGTATAATTCCTCAGACAAAATGGTATGTATGTCACAGCTGAGTAAACTGCAGCAAGTGGGGTAAAGTGTCATGCTCAAGGACACAGCACAGCACCCTGTCAGAGATTCAATCCCTGTACCTATTGAATATGAGACAGACACCCTGCACTAATAATAGCCCATTATTTTATTCCACAAACGAAGTATCATTTTTTTTTCAGTCTCATAATTTGTTTCTTCAAAATACATTTGGAAAAAAACTTCTAATCACTGGCACAATGTAGATGACACAATGTACATGGTACAAAGCATTTTGAAAAGTATCTGTGTATTTACTTGAAACAGAAATATAGCAGAAGACGACATGCTCTATGGTTGGATGCAGTTTCTAGTTTGTTACACTGCTGGATGATTCTATTGTGAGAAGATGGATCATATTTTTCTCCTCAGACTCCTAAAGGAAATTTTCATGCACTCTATAAGATTCCTATATTTTGTTGTGACCTATGCTTTGTGGTCTAGATCTGTTATGGGTGTATCTGGTTTACACTGAGTGGTTTTCAATTTGAAATGCTGGACATTGATTTTGTTGAATTTCTGATAAATTTTCAATCTTATTAGCTGAGACTATCAACAAGTCATTGAATCATTCAATATTGTGTTTTTGTTTATTCTGTTCAAAAATACCATCACATAATAATGTTACTGTAGATCTGGAAAATGCTCGATATTATAACTATCAAAAAGCATACACATCTAGTATGAAACTTTCAATTTTATTTTATCAGTTACACTGATATTTTGGATACATTTAAGTTAAACAGTTAAAAGTATCTAAACCCGTTTTGTGAAAACAAAAATATCCATAGCATTTCGTGATATGGAAAGACTATGTAAGCATATGAACACAAGATGTTGGTATTTCATTTTCATCATTTTGCAAAGTGGAGGAGATAATTAAAAGAACCAAATCGAAACAGCTTGATAATTTCCTCTTCAAAAACCTGATCCACTTCAAGATATGGGGACAGTGTAGCGGTAACACTAAGCATATACCTCTCTCATTTCTTTTGTAAATGCTTTGTTTTTTAACCATGTACCTATTGTTTGAAATAGATTAGTTGATTTTGATAATGAGTTGTAGGATCTTTTTTTAGGAACTTAGCCAAACCTACACAACCAACAATTTGAACTAAATAAGAGATGAAAGAGAAAATGTATGCAACTGTCCATATACCTCTCAAGTTGATTAAATATGCGAGTACAGTCTATGTTGTAATCAATAATAAGTTGTCTCATATTGTTTTATTTTGGCTCCAGAAAATAGTATAAGATCATCACATTCTATCTTTTATTTGCGACATGCCTGCAAGATTTAGCTTGGATGACATACATTTGAGTGTGATGTTAATTTATGGTAAAGGACTTGAAAATTGGGTTTATAATTGTTAAATATTTGTTAGTTGCATAATGCATTGTGTATTACATTATGATTACATATTCAGACAGTCAGGCAGATACAGGCTTAATCAGGCACCCCATAATCACCTATTTCATATTGACTTCTGAAGGCGAACTCAGCCACTGCAAATGTAAATATTTTCATGAAATGTGTATACGTGTTGTGTTAATATTAAGAAATATTACATTTACAAATGCAGAATTTAACTCAAGGTTTATGCTTATTAAGTTTATTGCTTAAGTTCTTTATTAGATTTATTTTTAAACTTATACACTATGTTCTTTTGACATAATGACAATTTGTAATCATTAAACAATGGTTAAAGGATTAGTTCAGCGGTCAACAAAGTTACTCTTATAAGCAAGAGGACTTGAACAGAAACAAAATGGTGAAGTAATTACTTCAAAAGCTTATTCCATTAAAGAGATATTCAAGTTTACAGTTCTTCTTAAATTGTTAAATATTTTAAAGAAAATTGATGAAGCTTTAGTACTGTTTGAATTGTTTTTACAGGTGGTAAATTATAAAAACCTTATATCCAATGGTTTTTAAATCACATAATTGCAGGAAGAAATGTGATAGAATACATAAAGAATTTGAAAAATCTGACATCACAACTAGTCTGATTTCAGTCGTTTCTACACAAATGACACAAAATTTGAAACTTAAATATCTCCTCAGCAGAATAAGATATTTGGATGCTCTCTTCATTTTGTTTCTCTAAAGTTCCCTTTCATATTAGAATAAGTTGCTCCACCACTGAACTAATCCTTTAACTTAGAAAAACTTCGTTCCATAGGAAAATACTTACATCCCAATGCCTTTCAAGCTGCAACTTAAATGTGAAGAATGGTGTCAGTGAGGGTTCAAAGCAACTAACCATGAAAAAATAAGTGGGGGTATGAGAATGAGAAAGTAGAAGGGGGTAATGGGGTGACAAATAGACACCAATCCCCAAACAAACAAAGAGGAAATTACCATTTACTCTGGCTCAATTGTCCCTCATGATGATTTGATTGTCAAGCTTTTAAAAATAGCTTAAAGGATTTTCTTAATTATTTAACCATAGAACACATATCAGGTTGGTGACCATTATTCTTATAAGTATGGATAGGGTATATACCCACTCCCACCCCATAGCCATGCTACTGCAACTAACAGTTGGTAAATTATGTATTGACAGAGTTTTGTAGATGAAAAGATTGTAAGCTTATATACTAATGATTATGTTGATACATGTTGTCATTTATATTTTTCTTTAGAAATCTGATGATGAGAAAAGTTTTTCTAATTAAAATGTTAAAGATGTTTATGTGCAAAAGGTTTGTATTCCATTATTCCTAAACATTGTCTTCTTTTTGTGTCTCTGAAGATGTTTTTGGGTGTATCATTGATATAAAAGCAAAATACC
>JAIGNY010001139.1:435000-440000 GCA_020152595.1 Chiridota heheva
AATGTTTATGTACGGAATACAGCGGCGCTGTACTCGTAGAATTTGCCCACGTAGAATTTGCCCACGAACAGAAAATGGCTTCCAGTAAGAACTTCGTTGAAAAGAAATATAATATTTTCTTTAATCTGGGCAGTACCCATCGGGATACACTTAAGAAATAAAAGCGTGCTTTACGCAAAACGGCAGTGAGATTTACTGTGAAGGGAGAAGAAGACAAATTACTGTGAAGGGAGAAGAAGGGGTTTTTCTTGCAAAAGGGGGACAAGTTGTTGTCTCGTTCGTTGAGGAGAGAAGGAAATGCTTATTGCTTCAATTTGGAGGTATAGGATGGGCTAACCAAGGCATGAAGTGTAAATTGTAATGTTCATTTATAATCTAACGTTAGTGTTCATTCTTTAGGCCCAGGTCCTAGTCGAAACTCCCAACAGTAGGGCATTAATGTCATGGGAGAAATAGACTTAGAGGTAGACTACGTTACTAGGGCCTTAAGCATTTTCTAGGAATGAAGGGCCGAGGACCCCAGTCTTTTAGCGAAGTGTTTTTACTATAAGGGGGACAAAATTTACTAGATGGCTACGGCTTAATTGTCTGGGGGTCCAAATTTCCTAGGAAATAAGGGCCGGGAGCCAAAATTTACCTAAGGCAGGGAGGGGGGGGGGGGGGATACTTTTACACCGGTCAGTCAATTGGGAGGTCAAAATTTTAACACAAAATGGGTAAAATTGATGGAAATATTGTTTAAATTATTGGAAATGTTTGAAGAATTTGGCAACATTTCGAAAAATTTGAAGACAATTTTCCAAAACTAAGAATTGTTTTCCGAAAATCAAACACCAGAAAACCAAAATGTTTAGTGGTTCCAATGCATTATTTAGTTGTTGGTTGTTTTTGAAGTTTAATTCTAACTGGCATTGCATATCATGAAATATGCTAGATAACATAATATTTATATAAGATATGCCTACCAAGCACATCTATAAAATACAACACGTTGACAAAACTTCTATGATGCAAAACATGCATACATTTGCACATTTATCACTGGTTTTAATTTAAAAGAAATTACATAAAGCTCCACCTACGTGACATCACTACGCAAACCAATAGATCACATACAGACAGTGACTCATTTGTGCACCGCATATTACATGTGTGCGATATACTTATAGGTTTTTTTGGAGCATTTTTACATTAAGGCACGCACATTAGTGATAGAAGCTGTTGACAACATAAGCATGTACACAAAAATTAACAAATAACAAGCACGTATGATGCAAACAGACATATGGTTGCTATCAAATTATCACTTTCTCAAGATTAGTTTATTATTTTTATATCAAGACCTCCGCTCCCCCACCCCACTTATTAATATGCATAACAGCACCACCAAAAACAATAAGGCACACAAACAGACAATGGGTTGTACCACATATGACCTGTATCCAATATATTGTTCTTGAGTTACAAGCTCTTTGCATCCAAACCATATTTAGCCCCCCCCCCATCCCCTACGCCAACTATGTTTATCAATGATATTTAATAATTTTATACCATGAATATGTATACACTAACTAATAACAAGTATGAAACAAAACAGACACGTAGTTGTTAAAATATGAGCATTTCAAGATCTTTACATTAAGCTCCGCCTACTAATCAATGCATGATATTACCACCAAAAACAATAGGGTACATTTACAGACTGTAGGCTGTTTGTGCACAAAATATGACATAAATGCAGTGTATCATTCTTGAGATACTGCATGTACTGTGTTAACAAGCTCTTTTCAGTAAAATCCTATTAAGCCCCACCCACTATAGTGCATATTGATGAATTTCAGCCTTTTTATACCCTGAACACGCACACACTAGCTAACACAATAATTACAACAAATATGGAACAAAACAGACATGTTATTGTTAAAACATGAGCATTTCAAGATTTTTACATTAAGCCCCGCCTACTTATTAATATGCAAGACATCATCACCAAAAAATAAGGCACATCTACAGACCATGGACTTTATGTGTACCACATATGACTTGAATCCAGTGTATCGTTCTTGATATATAGTGTTAACAAGCTGTCACACACATGCATACACACATACATACATACACCCACCCTACATTCATACACACATACACATGTCAGCATGCCAGAAAATGAAGGAAACATCCCAGGAGAAATATGGATTTCTCATCGTATGCTTTTTTTTTGGGAAATTTGGTAAAATTATTGGAGAATTTTGGTAAAATTTGGCAACATTTTACGAAAATTGCAGGATATTTTTCGATTAGCAGTAACGTTTAATGTAAAACAAAGCGATTTGCGCGCTTCTTAGCCTTAAGGAGCCATTTCGGTTTTTAACAGTTTAACTTAGACGCGGGGACTGTAAATTATTGTTCAAATAAGACGATTTCGAAGCAAGAAAATCCGAAATATCCATGTGTATATTATATACAGATTAAGTTAAAATTGCTTTAAACTTCAACTAATTACCAGAATCGGTTTATCAATTGGCAAATTTGTTTCAAACTGTCTTGTTTCGTATTCTAAACCTTAAAGGAGCACCAGACAAAAAAGTGAGGGCATATTTTTAGGGGTCCCAAAAATAAAAATGCTTATCTTAGCACGCAACGATATAGCAATTTTTTGGTTAATATGAATATTCAAGTGACCTTTGCCCTCACGTCGTCTGTGGGCTATGGAAGCATGAAGTTTATTGATCGTTGTGGACAATATATCTGTGAAATTCGCAAAAAAACGTTTCTCCTCACTTTTCAGTCTAGTGTTTCCTCAAGTTTTACCGACCTTATACTAGATTTACTGACTAAACTCAACTTTTACCGAAGAGTCAAAAATTGTGGCTGTGACACCCCCACGTATTTACGCCCGTGTATGTAGCACGATGTACGTGCTCTGAAGTTTGGGCGGATCTAACACAAATATGATTGAATATATACAGACTTTGATGAATCTGAAGAGGTGACGTCACAATTAGTCTGTCTTTAGTTGTTTCGACACAAATGATACCCAAAGTTGAACTTGAATATCTCATCAACGAAATAATATTTTTTGAATGCTTTTTTCACGATTTTGATTCTTTTGACTGTTTCACTTTCTCTTTCATATATAAGATGAACTTGCTTGGTCCCTAAATTATTCCTTAAAAAAATTCGTAAACAGCAAAAACGTCCTTTTGCTTCTGAATTTTGATATACAAATTGCTAAGCATATATGTCATAGATGCTTAAGGGCCGACCTCTTGATTTTCTTACGTAAAGCCATTCTGTCAATCCTTTGACAAAATTAATCAAAGGAGACAATAAGCTGATTCTGAATCTTAGCCATATACACAAAGGAAAAGTCGTTTGTCTTCAATTTCATAATAAAGAATTAGTTATGCTTGCATTGTTTGGAAATACTGAAATTGTAAACCCATTGCTCAAATATATTATTTTCAAAATTTAAAGGTGTGTCTCTGAGGCTCCTTTTAATAAATAATTAAAACATTTGGCATCATAGATTTAATGATCAGATGATACAGAACATTTATGTTACGATTCCAATCCTCTAATCCCTTCCGAAGTGTAGCAATCAGACATGTTGTGGAAATGTAGGAACAATTTTGAAGCTGCATGCATACGACCTTTAAGCAGATAAGTTTTAAGCTCTGACTATCATAACAATGGGGATCTTAGAACTTTAGAATGTGTCCTTAATTAAAGAAACATTCACATGGAATTTCATTTTTATGTATCTGACAGAATTTTTTTAAACCAGAGGGAGAAATCCCACGTGGTTCCGATGCTAATTTTAGATTAGAAGCTATTTTTTTTAAATCGTATATCTTACACATTTGGTTTATTTATCATACTGGAACATGTAATTTGTGTATATTTTGTTACTAAGGTTTTGTTGTTAAGGTTTTTGCCTTAAGCTACAAGCCACAATCACTAAACAACCAATTAAAAATTGTATTTGGCTCCGCCTGACATGATGAAGTCAACAACTCAACATCTCCAGTATCATCATTGCTTTTATGAACAGCATGATACCAAGTTTGATTTAAATCTGACATGGGTCTGTGAAAATATGAGCATAAACAGAATTTCACAGTTAGTCCCGCCTTCTCATTAATATTTATTAATTATCAGCACCAAAACCACAGAGATCATATGCAGACCACAACACACACAAAAACCAAGTATGGCATAAATCTGCCGTAATGATCTTGAGATATCGTGTTTAAGCTTGTTAACAGAATTTTACATTTAGCCCGCCTACTAATTAATATTCATGATAGCACCAACAACAATATGGATCATCTACATATCACAACGCATTCATATCTTAAGTATGAAATAAATTCACCTCACTGTTCTTGAGAAATCGTGTTTACAAGCTCCTTAACTTAATTTTACATTTAGCACCAAAAACAATAGGAATCGTCCTAGACCACCATCACATCCATATGCCAAGTATGACATAAATCCACCACACGGTTCTTGAGATATCGTGTTGACAAGCTTCTGTTACAGACACATATATACATACATACGTACGTGCGTGCATGCATACATACACCCATCCATACATACACCCATCCATACATACACCCATCCATACATACACACGCCAGCATAGGTTCCTTATGCTGTTAGCATCGGAACCAAAAATACATGTTGATATCTCATTCCTTCAATTATAAAGGATGTTTCAGCCGACGTCATGAAGTCACACGCCTGACTTTGTTTACATCGCCATCTTGTGCCGGTAGCATGGAACTTATAAGGTTGATTCGCTCCGCCATCCAAAAATGAGAACCCTTAGAGAAAAGGCTAATAAAAATATTTTCGAGAGGTCCCGTGTCATGGGACAAGAAGCTGAGAAGTTGAAAATTTAAGGAATGGTAGAGAAAGGATAGGTCTTGACTATGCATATTTAAACTTGATGAGATTTGTTTCAGTAAAAGTTTCTTGGGGAACTATTTTAC
>JAIGNY010001139.1:445000-472500 GCA_020152595.1 Chiridota heheva
ATACATGTATGCAACAATTGGACAGGTCTATGTCTGTTATATTAAACACTGATGAGTGAAGATCGGAAAATCGCGTATAAAGCGCGTCTCGCTGTCATGAAATAAAAGTTGTCTGAACTGCTCAACAAAGAATGTAAATCTTCAGTTACGAAAGTTGACATAAGCGTTTTACTGCAAGGCTGAAAGACCTGTTCAAAATTGACGATTGCATTTAATGAAGTATATACCGTAAGAAGGTCTTTATTATTCATCATTTCTACTATATATCACATTTTCTTCTCTGTTCTCCCTCTCTCTGTTCTGTCTCTCTCTCAATCTTTCTCTGCATTGTCTCTGTCGGTCTGTCTGTCTGTCTGTCTCTCTCTCTCTTCTGTCTGTCTGTCTGTCTCTCTCTCTCTCTGTCTTGTCTCTGTCTGTCTGTCTGTCTCTCTCTCTCTTTCTTGTATTATCTAGAAATATTGACATACATACTTGTACACAATTTGACAACCGTTTAACTACTATGAATGCGCTGATTGACAAGCACATTTGCAGGTGTACTTTTTCAAGCCCAAAATATGGAATACGATTTTGTAATATATCTATATTCAAGAACCCTTAGAGCAGAAAATAATTAGAGTCCTTTACTACTGTTGATCAATTTTGTGTCGCCCGCCCCTCTGTCGATACCAATAACTAAAAAACCGAATGCCACATCAATCCAATAAAGAAAAGTTCTTTTCAGTTGATTTAAGGTAGATAACCTATTAATTTATCATGTTTTATCCTTGATCTCATTATTTAGCAGTTAAACAACATTAGTTTAGAACTAGTATCGAAGATTAAATCATTTAAAGAATCGTTAAAAAGGTTTAACAACATGAACGCGTCTTATATTGAGTTTTAAAATGTTTACATAACGCTTGAAAGACACCAGGCAGGTATGCTTATATATTCATTCTTATGCATTTTGAAAAGTAATTAAATTTGTTCTGATTCGGGATCAATATGTCTTACAATGAAAAAGCTGATTTGGTTGAAGAAATGTTTTAATCTCCTAAAAATGTGCGAAAACGGAATTTCTAATTTTAGTCTAGAGTCACCAAATTTCCGAATTTTCAGCTCCGCACAAAAGTTTTGGCAGTGGGGGTGGAATGGGTAGCTTGGATTCCGAATTTGTTTATTATGGTTTTTCTTCCAGCAAAAACGTCTAGCTGCGCCACTGTCCCTAACAAATTACTCCAACAATCTGGATGTCCTCAATAAGTAGATAAGTTAGATATATCTATCAAAGAGACCTTTTTTTACGTTTGCAAAAATAAAAACTTATACAGCGTGCTGTGGTGTACAGCTATACAATTTATCTTATAATATATATATATATATATATATATATATATATATATATATATATATATTTATATATATATACATATATATATATATATATATATATATATATATATATATATTATATATATATATATATATATACATATATATATATATATATATATATATATATATACATATATATACATATATATATATATATATATATATACATATATATACATATATACATATATATATACATATATATATATATATATATATATATATATATATATATATATATATATATATATATATATATATATATATATATATATATACATATATATATATATGTATATATATATATATATATATATATATATATATATATATATATATATATATATATATATATATATATATATATATATATATATATATATATATATATATATATATATATATATATATATATATATATATATATATATATATATATATATATATATATATATATATATATATATATATATATATATATATATATATATATATATATATATAGTCTTGGAAAACCAATAGCAATTAGCAAATAAGAGAAAATCTAAAATCATTTCACTGTCAGTGTTTGAATGAAAAACTAGGTCGAAATATCAACCCAAAATATCTAAAAACGTTGAATAACTTTGACTAACTTTGTGTTTGTAATAGTATAGATCTTATTCATTTAATTATTGTAATGATGTTCAGAAATCAAAATTGAACTTTTAAGCGTTGACATTTTGCAAAAATTTAATCTTATGTAAAGCATGAAGTAGTTATGCGACTAACGTCTCTAAAAATGTGGGACACGGATGTATCCGGTTTTTCAAGAAATTTAGAATATCAATGAAATCTTTGAATGATATTCATTTATGAAATTGACTAAACGGTCAAATATCAAACTCATTTCATAATTTCATCTTCTATTTAGACCAATAGTGGATGTCACAGCGGACTATCAGTAACTCTTACCAACCTTAATCATATAATGTGTTATTGCATCTTTCTCTGTAAAATAAGACACCGGTGCATTATGAGTTTAATTGGAGGGTTAACTCTGTTGTACTGCGGATCTATGCCTATCCTTCATCAGGTATAGACGAAAATTGAAACTCACTCCCTCGGGAAAATCCACTCTTTGAAATGATGGAAAACAAATACTTCCCCATTTAATGAATTTTAGTTACATTGGTTGATTGCGAAGCAAAACTTCTTCTAAAATTTATTACCTTGTCGAAAGGGTTCAGGTTTAAATATCAGCCGGCCCATGGGAATAGCTGAACACGATTACGGTCTATATAAAGGTACTACCATGCTGCGGTGACAAGCGTGTGGAAGGATTGGTACGTTTTAGAATATGTACCAAGTTAGTAAGGTTACCGACTGGTAGGTATATCTATTTCCTACAACTGATTTAGACAACTAACCCACACTCAAGTGGCACACTGCAGGAATCAGGTTTATATCAGAAAAAGGCCTATATAATGCAACAATAATCTTTTATAATAGCAGGGAGCTGAAATAAGTGCGAATAATGTTCAGAGCAATGCGTTACACATGTTGAAAACTGAAGATTGACAAGAGTGGAAGTGTCAACAATTACTAAGTATGACAAAAGTGTTGAAAACCTATAATGTATTTGGGCAGAGATCGCAATGAAACCAAACTTAATTATTAAACACACTGAAAAAGGGTACCACCAAAATAAACGGGTGTAAGAACGAGGGAAACTGATCTTTTATGAAAGCCACGTGCACAAAAAAATAAGAATTTCAAAGCAATGATGGCTTCAAACGTAAAGCAGTATATGGCCATTATATCAAAAATAGGGAGCTCTAACTGCGCTTGGTACCAAGCTGCCAAGCTCACTTAGTTTCCATATATGTACCATACAGACAGGCATCAATGTGAACGTAGATGGGAAGCAATGTCTGGGAATCCATCGTCCATCATTCAAACACCTGTGTTGCACCAGGCTGACACCAAGGTTACTCAACCATAGCAGAAACAGCTTTCGATGTGTGCCTATCTGGTTGTCAGGCTCGACTTTCCTGTCAGCTTGTGGTTCGATATAGAATCTCAATATTGACTGTTTGAGTTTTTGACAAAATTAATGACAGATTAATCTACTGGAAATTTTGATTGAAATATTATCCATTATCATCACTGGTATACAGTTAAGCATGTAATGGGGTCGTATGTATGCCGGCATACATGGGAAATGCAGACAAAGGCATCTTTGTAATGTAATAACAGACCCTATACGATTCGTGTAAAAATGGTACGTAAAAAAACGCATTTGTTTAAAGTTTATTTACAAAAAAAGAACTTGAGTAACTGTTAGGTGCACACCGATTCGGAAATTAATATGACATGTAATATAACAAGATGACGGGCCAAGACGATTTAGTCACCCCATAGAAGGCCCAAACTACCACAAAGAAAAATACACAATATTTATCACACAGAGTCAGACATATGTTGATTCCTTTTAGTGAAATAGTGAGGCAAAAAAATGACTATCTTCGTGCAACTTGTTCCCCATAACTGCATAATGCCTGGAGCGCCATTAAAATAGGTTGTCAAGTTTGTTTTCTCTATATGCTTTCTCAACGTATGTCCAGGTTTTTAGATATATTCCATTATTTTTGTTACAGATAACCATGAAGCAATGAAATTATATGGAACGAAAAGAGGTACTGAACGTTTCCTTCTCAACAGTAGCCTATGATACATACGTACCCAATTGGCGTTTCTTGGAAATCGAGCAAGTGAATAAATGGCAGCATTAAATAGGAGTATTTGTTTATGTTAAGACAGGTGCGCTAAGACGACTTTTCAGTAATGTTTCAAGCTACAATAATCAAATTTAAGTTTTGTGTTTTTGATTTGAAGAAAGGCAAGGATAATTTTGTATTTTTGTTTTTTAATCAACCGTTTGAAAATATATTGGAAATACATTACATGCTGCTTGATCATTTCTATGCAAATTGATTGTCAACACGTGGGACGGTAAGTTCGACCAAATTACTGTCTACATTCGAATGAGTGCAAGCATAATATTTAACGATTACAAAATGAAGAAACTTTGGTTTGATGTGGTACACTGTATCATAAATTGGAAGAAAATTGTTTGAACCCTTTTCTTAAATAAATAGAAGTAAAAATATCCTATAAAGAAGTATTGTAAGTAAATTTTCACTGGTAAGCTTAGTAGGCCTAGATTAATATGATCTAGTTGATCCTCTGACACGAAAGGCGCCATCGTTAACGTAACACATTTCCATGAATGACAACACGAAAATCGTTGTCCTTGAAATAGACAAGTAAATAATACTTTGGCCTTTGCACCTATGTAATGATTCATTTCTAGAAGTCTAGTCTAAGACTTAAAGAATCGCTATGTTTATGATAATTGATGAAGAATTTTAAACGATTTCTTTATCAGTTAAAGGAACACGTTCAAAAGCTTCAAGCCCCCTATCCCATCCAAAAGAAACAAGAAAAACAAAATGTTTAGTGGTTCCGATGCATTATTTCATTGTTGCTTGATTTTCAAGTTTTATACTGGCATTGCATATCATGAAATATGCGAGATAACATATATTCATTTAAGCTATGTCCACCATGCACATGATAAAATAGAACCTGTTGACAACACTTGTATAATGCAAAACATGCATACAGTTGCACATCTATCACTGATTTTAATAAGAATTTTATATAAAGCACCACCTATACAAAACATTACTACTAAATTATATATATATATATATATATATATATATATATATATATATATATATATATATATATATATATACAAACACATATATACGGACCATAACTCATCTGTGTACCATATATGACATGTGTGCGATGTGCTTACAAGTTTTTTTGGAACATTTTCACATTGAGGCACGCACATTAGTTGATTAGTGATATAACCTGTTGACAACATAAGCCATGCACACAAAAATCTAACAAATAACCTGCACGTATGATGCAAACAGACATATGGTTACTATTAATTTATCACTTTCTCAAAATAAGTTTATTTTATATTGGGCCCTCCGCACCCTCACCCCACTTACTAATATGCATGACATCACCATCAAAAACAAAAGCACACAAACAGACAATGGGTTGTACCACATATGACCTGTATCTAATGTATTGTTCTTGATTTTTTACTGTGTTGACTTAACTCCTTTCAGCAAAAAATATATTTGGCCCCGCCCACTATGTTTATCAATGATATTCAATAGTATACCATGAATATATACACTAACAACATAAATATACCATGTATGAATCAAAACAGACATATAGTTGTTAAAAATGTTGCATTTAAACAAATTTGTATTAGGCCCCGCCTACTCATTAATATGCATGACATCACCACCAAAAATAATCAGACAATAGGGACATTTATAGACCACGGGAAATTTGTGTGCCAAATATTCACATGAATGCAGTGTATCGTTCTTGAGATACTGTGTTAACAAGCTCTTTTCGAAAAAATCATATTAATCCCCGCCCACTACGCATATTGATGAATTTCAACGTTTTTATACAAATGACATATGTGCATACCAGTAACATCATAATTACATCAAATATGAAACAAAGCAGACATGCCGTTGTTAAAATATGAGCATTTCAAGATTTTTTACATTAAGCCCCGCCTACTCATTAATATGCAAGATATCACCACTAAAAACAATAAATCATATCTACAGACCATAAGTTATCCGTGCACCAATTATTGCGTAAATGCAGTGTATCACTCTTGATATATAGTGTTAACAAGCTCTTTTCAGCAAAATCATATTAAGCCCCGCCCAATATGTATATAGATGAATTTCAACGTTTTTATACCCTGAACATGTACACACTGGCTAACATCATAATTATAACAAATATGACACAAAACAGACATGTGATTATTAAAATATGAGCATTTCCAAATTTGTACACTAAGCCCCGCCTACTCATTAATATGCATGAAAGCAACGCCAAAAACAAAAACAATAGGGCATATCTACATACCATGGGCTATTATATGACATAAATGCAGTGTATCACTCTTTAGATACTGTGTTAACAAGCTCTTTTCAGCAAAATCATATAAAGTCCCGCCCACTATGTATATTGATGAATTTCAATGTTTTTAAACCAGAAGCCTATGATACATATGTACCCAATTGGCGTTTCTTGGAAATCGAGCAAGTGAATAAATGGCAGCATTAAATAGGAGTATTTGTTTATGTTAAGACAGGTGCGCTAAGACGACTTTTCAGTAATGTTTCAAGCTACAATAATCAAATTTGGGTTTTCTGTTTTTAATTGAAGAAAAGCAAAAATAATTTTGGTTTTTTGGTTTTTTAATTAACCGTTTAAAAATATCACTATAATTATTTATGCAATAATTGGTGCACGGATAACCTATGGTCTATGTACACACTAGCTAACATCATAAATATGAGACAAAACAGACATGTGATTATAAGAATATAAGTATTTAAAGATTTTTAAAATAAGCCCCGATTTCTCATTAATATGCATGATATCACCACAAAAAAAAACATTAGGGCACATCTACATGTCATGGGCTATCTGTGTGTGAGATGAATTCATTGTATCGTTCTTGAGATATCATGTTAACAAGCTTGCTGTTATACACACATACATATATACACACATACATACATACACACATAACTGCATAGGTTTCTTATGCTATTAACATCGGAATAAAAAAATAATAGCTGAATGGATAAATAGAAATGTAAAATCAGTACTAATAAGGTAATTCCTTGATAGGACTTATGAAGAGAAGTTACCCACTTTCAGTATAAACTACCTTACTTCTAATTCATGACATATGCACATGTAGAGACATTTAGAATTTGAACTTATTCCTGGAAATTGATGACTCAAGTTTAGAAAACTGTTTCTCAGCGTCAGGTCATGACATGTAAACATACCAACTGTTGTACTCCACAATATATCCTCGTCTTGTGCAAGATTTTGTTTTTGAAATCCAGAAACTTTTGAATTGATGAAATGTGATTTTGAAATCATAATTTTATTCAGAATCAAACTCATCAAAAGAAGGGATCTGTATGATCAACAAATCATTACATGAACGCAAAATTAACGAATTTTGATATGAAAAAGCAGAGTAACACTCTTTCGCAGATCGCACTGATCCGAGGCCGGCCGGCCGGTCGTAGGCCGGTAAAACAGGCGCAGCAGCCTGCCGAAGGGAGATTGAGGTCGGCCGTTTTGGTTAAACATGATGTAAATAATTATAATGTCTTCACTTCAAAATTGGAGGCCGGTTCTGCACCTTGATCGATGGAATCTGCCACTGCTGAAAATGATGAACACTTGACAGCCACTGCAAAGCATATCGTTTCCCGACCTATGTGATATTAACAAACTAGGTATTTTCTAGAAATCCACTTTCCATCATTGTTCATTAAATGATGTGAACTTGATAGTGACCCTGTCTCCTCTCAAATATCGTACCAAGAGGCAAGATGGCGGAGGAGTGAAGAAAGATATACGGTCTTCGCTTCCGATAATCATAGCTGGACTTTTTCTATCGTTGACAAACAAAAAAAGCAGGTCGCAATGTGTTGAGCTATCTGCTACTTTCTGTTGAAAAACCAAAGCAGCGATAATTACAGTAATTCTGTAGCCCAGAATTTGAATTTTTTCAAATGTCAGACCTTTGTCAAATTGTGAAAATTTTGATATTTGTTGTTTTGTGAATGATATTCCACTGTACCACCTGAGCTTACAAACAAATCGCGTGCTTGTAATTTTCAAGACAGTGCATTAGAGTCTCCTTGCAAATTATTTAGAAGTTTCAAGCCCATTAAAGTTTAATCATTTTTTTATTCATACGAAATGTGTAATGTATGACAGGACAGATAGCTCAAAAACTTTATATAAATCTTCAAATTAAATTTCTTTGCTACGTCTTAGTCACTGAAAATGATGGGAGAGATTTTTCCGCACCATTTCGAAGAATTATGATAGATAATTAAAAGAAAAACATATATAAAACAACATATCAAGGTCGCTCTGCAATACATCACAAAATTGCAATAAATATGCAAATTGTGTCTGAGATTTTTAAAAGACTGTAAAATGGTCAATGATTTACCAATTTTATGAAAGTTTTAGCATGATGATTTGAATAGATTTGAAAGCAATTTAACTACTGCTGCCTCTACGTCCATGTACCTTTAAGTTCTTGTCAATAGAATTCTCAATTTTGTCACTATATTGTTTTCAAACATAATACCCTTACTATACAGAGTGAGAAGCGATATGATAGACTGAAAATGTTATCTACCCCTCTGCCAAAAATACTTAAAATCCATGTCACCTTTAACTTAATTAACAATGTCTTTTTCCGAATTGTTTTATGGCCCTCCTTGAGAGTGGAGCGTGCTTGTTGGCAACTCTTACAAAAGATGATTGACCAGCCAAGCGTTGGAGGTCTCTTCCAATACGGCGACATCTAGACGCCTGATTCTCCCTATTTTGTCTCCGCGTGACTTGTCAACCCTGTATATCATACCCATCCAATTTCGAACCTCACAACAGTCAACTAAAAAAAAAGCATCTACCAATGATATAATATCCATTCAACCACCAAGAAGAGTCTTAATTCCATTCGAGACGGCTAGTAATGCGGTTCACACCATCAGAGCAATAAATCAATCCTCTTTCTCATCCCAACACCGATGTACAACTTCAATGCACAAGGCGAATTCAAGATCTAAAGTTTACATTAGCCAGAGAGCTAAAACAATAACAAACTTTTGGAATTGATAAATAAAGTCCTTGTTTTGAATTACTTTTCAGCGATATACTCATTTTGAAATGAAGATATTACACGGTAAGTTTTCCAAAGGTTTCATTTCAAATGCAGCGTACAAATGGGATCCTCGGTTGGAATGAAATACGACATCTATTGTATATATATACCCTAATAAGATAGACTGATGAAAATGTTTAAAGAGAAAATCAAATCCTGCTAGAATGGATATGATGTGTATTTTATGGTTGATAGCTTTAGATATGAAGACATACATTAAGTACTCAAACTCCGACCGAATTGTTCAAATTTTAAAGACAATGGAAAGGTACACACTTTTTAGTGAGAACCAAATTTGGTATACGATATGTATAGGAATAATAAACTTTACAATGCTCCTTATATTTTTTCTACGATCATAAAAAAGATCCTCCGCATACTTTCACTTTTATGCCATTTCACATTCACTGTGCCGAATGCTAAAAATGTCAATTTTATTTGTACATATACCATAAACAGATTTATGGTATTCCGGAAAGCTTTCCAAAGTCAGAAATTATTCAAACCAAATGTGACGTTTATTCCATTTGCGTAATGCCTAAAGTAGAAGACATGTCAAGCCTGGTGATTATGGGATGTTCAATTAAGACTGCCCATTAAAAAGGATTATTTCAGTGGTAAAGCAAGTTTATACTTTAATAGACTTTAATAGAAACAAATTGGTGAAGAAACTACCTTAATATCTTATTCCGTTAAGAAGATATTCAAGTTGAAATGTGTAGATGTGACTGGTATACTTAGTCTACTATGGAAGGTTGGCGCCCTTATCCTCACTTTCTTAGCGAAAGTATACATCTTAAAGAAAATGAATTGATTTTTTTTTACTATTTGAATTATTAGTTTTTAGCAAACTTTCCTGAGGTGGTAAATCATAATTACCCTTACTAGACTATGATTTACTACTTTCCTGATATAACATGGTTTTTATGCCACATAATTATAAAAAAATATGATAGAATACAAAAGACCTTAGGAATCTAAGGATGTGACATTTAATTTCAGTCGTTTCTACACAAATGATTACAGAACTTTAAATATATCCTTAACAGAATACGATTTTTGAATATTTTCTTCACCATTGTATTTCTTTTGAAGGCCTCTTTCATATACGATGTTTGACCACTGAACTAATCCTTGTGTAGCAAATGAGAGGATACTAAGTAGTGCGCTGGCACAACAAGGAATTACATATTGAAGGTTTTCTCCGCAAATAATAAGCTGCCTTATACACGAAGATATCACGTAGCCGAAAAGAGAAGATTGCAAATTCTAAAAATCTTAAATCTAAATTAAGTCTCTAAATGTGTGTGATATAAGAATGCATACCGAAATATTAAAGGGAAGTTTGATCGCCTTTTGATACCACTTTTTAAAATGATAGTATTGCATAAAGTCATTGCATTCAGCCCTGTTAGGGCACATGGGCATACTCTGCTGTCTATCTGACTATAGATTTAGATGCCGGTATAAAAGTGTTTTCTTTTTTGCAATCAAAGAAACGTCAACGTTTTCCTCAAATGTTCCAAATGGTTTATAGGCGTAACTTTTTTACCATAGGTGCTAACCTCAAACGAGTGGTGACGTTTTAAGAAATATACTGACCTATAGTCAATCAAATAGTCTTGTGCTTTAAAACGTATTCAGTATCGTATGCAGTATTAATTTATTTCTGCACCATTTTGTTTCTTTTGCAGTCCTCTTTTATATAAAATGAACTTGCTTGATCACCGAAGGATTTTATGCAGTATTAATGAGTTTCAGCTTTCATCTTAATTTAATTTAGTGCATATGTTAATTTAGTTTCATCAGACTGTTAGATACATTCCCATGCATCTATTTCTTCATAAATTAAATACCGATACTAACGTTTTTCCTATGCAAGTAAGTGTTTTATTGTCATCAAACTTCTTTTATCTTAAAATATAATAAGCGAGCGTCATAAATAAAAAGAACATACACTTATATCAAAATTTGTCTATTTTTGTACTAACTTTACGTTAAAAAGAATCTTTCATTCACATTTTCACTACCTACGTCTCATAAATTTAATCAGGATTATAAACTAGTATATCTGCTCTAAGTGTTTGCATTATCAGATCCTATTGTTTGAAATATTACTTTAAGAACATTATTCAATTGCCTAACGACCTTCGAGTAAACCTAGCATAACTTATCTCATTTATTACATTTGATGTTGTATAGTTTTAGATATAGTAATAGTATATTTTCATCAGTATGTGTTTAAAAACAGAACACATAATAAAGTGGTTTTGATATAAGAAAGTTTTTTTTCCTAAGAAGCGATTGCATTTTACATGATAATGTAAAATAATGTCTAAAGCTTTATTTTTCTTGTACTCCTCCAAAATTCATGGGATCTATATTTGTATTTGTAGGCCATTGAACAAATTTTGTAACCTGAAATATCTGTAGAATTTAGTTTATTTTGTATAAAATAAAACAAGAGGTTTACATATAACACATATCTATTCTATTATTCGGCGAATTAAGTTTTAGGCTTCGCTGAATTTTTAATAAACGCCATTGTCAGATTTAATATTTTGTTTTAAAATGTAGACGGGCAGGTGTTGGGAGTACAGTGGAAGAAAATCGCAAGTAAAAGGGTCCTTTGAAGTTTTAGTGAAACACAGATGCAAAGTAGCTTCAATTAAAATTCATCAAAAACCTTTTTGTTACATTAAGGCAGGTTTGAACATTCAGAAACGTCCAAACGCATAAACCCATTATTTTTTTCCTTTTCTACAAATCCATTGTTTTCCTATGTGTTTGCGAAATTAATTTGAACTGGTCGATAAAGAAACCTGATATACCCCGACTCTCATAAAATAGTTTTGAAAGTGACCACCACCCTAAATCAATACTTGGTCAGTACTCTAAGCTAAGAAGAAAATCATCAATGTATTAAAGGATTAGTTCAGTGGTCCAGCAAGTTAATCTCAGATGAAAGCGGACTTCAAAAGACACAAAATGGTGAAAAAAGTATTCCAAAATCTTATTCCATTAAAAAGATATTCAAGTTTAACGTTCTTTTTTATATTGTAGAAATGACTGGTGTAGTAAGTCTACCATCCTCACATTCCTAACAATTGCTGATGTATTCTAAAGAAAATTTAATTAACTTTTTTTTAAAGTTTGAGAACAAAATTCAATTATTTTCCCTCAAACTTTCTTCAGGTTGTAAACTATAATAACCCTAACAATATTCTGTTTTGCTTCTTTACAGATTCATCCAATGATTTTTAAGCCACAATATATAATATACTACATACAGATTTGTACCATCCATCATATGATCGGTCGAGTAACCTTGAAAATCAGGATGAATCATAATGTTAGGTACAAATGTACATACGTAGGTTAAACGTAGGTTAAACGGACATAGTGTATTTGGACCTTGTTACATAATGGTCAAAAGTTGTTACATAACGGTACACAATACATTGCTGCAGGTCAAAAGTTGTTGCATAATGGCACACAATTTGGGGAATCTGAGGATGTGACGTCAGAACTAGCCCGAATTCAGTCGTTTCTACACAAATAGTACCAAACTTCAAAATGAAATATCTCCTTATTGGAATAAGAATTGTGTATGCTTTCTTCACCAAATTGTTTCCTATAAAGTCCCCTTTCATATAAGATAAACTTGCTTGACCACTAAACTAACCCTTTAAGAAATGAAAATGATCAGATGATAAAAATAAGAGAAAAAGTACATGTTTTCTCTATCATGTCGCATCATCAATTTCCATACATCAAAAATCTTGACACTTTCACCAATGTATCCAGGAAAATTACAATTTGCTTCCTACAAAACTAGGTGTTTTACTCAGCATATGATTTTCATAAGTCAAACATTCTGGTGCCATACTTAAAAACGAAACAACGGACCATGTTCTAATGTCATGTTCCTATCGTGACTATAATAAAAAGTCAATATTTGTCCGTTTTCGAAATGATGTTGAGTTGCTCTAATAAATACAGCATTCATATGACGATCAAGTCCACTGTAAACAAACATTTATTTTGGGGATTCCATAGACGTACCTAGAATGGACCCTGTTAAGGCCCATTATGTAGCATTTGTCTACTATGTAAGAATGACCCATTATACAGTTATATAACAACTGGGCGGGGGAGGGGGGGGGGGGTGGTTGAATATACTGTTAGTGGACTGCAGGGTTGTTTGGTGGTCCTCTACGAAAAGATCTCAAATTCCAAATTCTTTTCCCCCGAGAGCGCCCTTATCAATACCTCTCCAAACTCAACGGATCGGATTTGTTCCATCCATCATATGATCGGTCGAGTAGCCTTGAAAATCAGGATGAATCATAATGTTAGTAACAATTGTACATACGTAGGTTAAACGTAGGTTAAACGGACATAGTATATTTGGACCAAATACAGGTCAAAGTTGTCTGTCTACCAACTGTGGTGTAGCGGTTATGTCTACAGACCACGAGGCCCTGGGTTCAAGGCTGGGTTGGGTAGAAATGCCAGTGCACCACAACTGGTTATCAAAGGCCGTGGACATTGACTTGGTTGTCGATGTTATGTCTGTCCGTACGTCGTACTTGTGTTCTCGTCCGGGTTGTATTAAGCGTTTCGTGATAGCATTGTTACTGTCCTAACCGAATACGCAGGCGACGACCCCGTCATTATAATTGTGTGTTCACTCGTCGTCGTCGGCGTCAAAAGTTGTTACATAATGGCATGCAATACGTTGTTACATAATGGGACAAATTTGTTACATAATGGGCATTGTAACATGATGGACCAAAAATTGTTACATAATGGGTCATTGTTACACAGTGGACAATTGTTACATAATAGGTCTTAACGGGCTTAATTAGGCTTGTGCGACCGGATAGATTCAATAGCCGCGTTTTGTCTTCAAATTGAGAGTGGAATATCGAGATTTATACAAACCTCAAATATTTCTGGCTTTTGCTAACATGATAGTTCGTGTGTGTTTTAACATGCTGACTTAAAATAAAATTAGATAGATAGGATTTTTGTGCAAAGAATCATTTAATTCTGAGCAAAACAGTCTTTAAACAGTCTCAATAACTCTTATAGTTTTTAGGTTCTGACAAATCAAAGTTTGTAAAAAAATCATCATGCGCAAAAAAGATGATGTATGAACAGGAATACAGCTAAACTCTTTGATGTATTCCTTTCCCAAATTTCAAATATTGAAGGTTCTCAAATTGTCTTACTGCTAAATCTGGTCACGGATATAATATTATCCAATTTCCTGTTCAGTATAGCCAACTTCACCTATTCAAATGACTCATTGGAAAGGATTTGGAAGGACTGAATAATGATAAGTTAAAGTGAGCAATTTTTTAGTTGTCCCATTCTAAGGATTTTTTTATATCACATATAGTTTCATATGTTGACATGTTGTAATTTTGCTTACAATGTTTTCGTTTGATTAATTTCAGCCTAAATATACTCCCGATATTTATTACTTGTTATTTTTCACTTGATGTAATTAGGATACTTTTCTTTGTTTTTTTACTACCTTTACAAAATGCACACCATTCTAATAAACATCACTGAAGAAATAGCTTAAATTTCTATTGTTGCTTTTCATCAAAATGCTCTCTAAAATTGGGTGTTACAAATTATGTAATTATCTCTTTGTAATAAAGGCTTGCTATGAGAGATTAACTTCCACGTAAATCTTTTAACGTTCAACTACAAACTGTATAAAACAAACAAGTAATTCTCGGTGTCCTGCAAAATTGTCAGGTCAAGTTTTCTTCCGCGAGAACGTTGCTCTACTCATAAAATACATTGTTTTATAGACCAATTTCACTTTTAAATAGGTATGAGCCATTAAAGCCATGATCATAACTTATCAATTTGCCAATAAAGGTGTCACAATAATAACAAGTTACACTAACCCAATGAATCTTTCATTGCATTATTGGGAAAAGATTCATTATTAGTTAGGGGTGTAGGCGGTCCAGTAATAATTCAAACTTGCATTGAAGAAAACCCACCTTGATTTGCGGTTATATCGAAGGTTGTATGTACCAAACTTACCGAGGTTTGTTTTAGTTCAATACTGGTGAAAATAACCTTAATCTCATCAGACCTTGGAAGCTGAAAATATGTTTTAGAGAATTCAAATTTTTGACAACAGCTCAAGGTAGGCTTATTTTGACCTTTTGATATGATATCAATTAGAATTACATGTAGATAAACACGGACGAAATTGTAATGCACTAAACTGGTAGATAGGTTCTTAATAAATTGCTTGGCTGTAAATGATGTAGCATATCATAGCAGGGTCACGTGATACCACTAAACATCATAGAGATTTGTGTTTGAAGCTACCTTATCACAGTTATTGATTTAAAAAAGAATAAGGGAGGACATCACACAAGCTGATAACATTGGACCTTCCTCAAATACATATCCTAGCTTTCATTTGTGGTGGACATAAAAACGATAGGTCTACCTTAAAAGAAGTATTACACTGACAAATAAGCAGTCCAAAATAAACCTTAATTCTAAGGATATTAAAGTGTTTCTTACTTTTAGGGATTAAAATGATTTTCAAAGACTGAAAGAGTGGTCCAGTTCTTGTTCTCCATTCAAACGCCATTCATTTTGATCAGCAATGCTTATTTTACTTCAGCAACTACATGGGTGACATTTATTTTGGATCCTTAAAGTTGACATGGTTGATAACAGTTTAACTTGAGGAATCTCAAGATCAAAAGAGAGATTCTACTTAACAAATCTAGCAACAAATCTCCCTACATCCAGGTGGGCACTTTTCTTAAACAAATTAACCGTTTTTTCATATTTTTTGTTATAGATTTTTATTTTTTATTCACATTTCTTTCATTTCCAATGACACACTGAGAGTGTAAGATTTTCTGCAATTATTTGAAAATTGTCAACACAGTTAAAGTACATGGGACCATGCGCTGTGCATGATGGGAACATGGCTGCATCCATTGCAATAAAAAATGCTTTCAATAGCAAGTAACGATTTAATATTCAATGAAAGAACGGTACATTCTGGACAGAGTAGTCTTTAAATTGCGACAATAGCACCCGTTAGTTATGACTAATCAATGTTTAAAGAATTAGTAATGAATCAGAAAATTGCGCTGTTTGAAAAAGATTTTAATGTAACTCTTTAAGATACTGCATGTCCAAAATTTCTGTCACGGAAAATAATTGGACATTTTTAATGGGGTACGATGGTTATGATGGAAATTCAAAATCTTATGGTCATATTCAACTGCTCTCATTCAAAGAACGGTTATAAAGAATTAAAAAATAATGGATTAACATATCAGAAATTCATAGGTTTTCTTGTTGTGATGTCACAAAAACACAATTTGCATGATTTATAGTAAGATTTTAAAATTCAAAATTAATCATTTTTTAAGTGATTTTGATAAAATTTCTTGCTATTTTCATGGTTTATTGCATATTGTACATTTTGCTACATGCATGTCCATAGACCTTTAAGCATCTGAGTGAATACATAAAGGTATCTCTCAGGCTGATAAGCGGAACAAAGCGATGCAATCAAATTCAATGAATGAAAATATATGCACCTATATGTGGTTGTTATAGAAACTCATGCGGATATTTGATATTTTTGGTGTGGGTATTTTGTACCGTATTCATTCGGGTTTCTTGTTTAGGAGAGTGGGGCGTAATGATACAACAATAACAAACATGAATATGATAAACACACGTAAAGTAGATCGAATCAAGTTCATGGAATAATCTAATTGGTCTGACGGTGTTGTTGGTTGATTCAAAAGGTAATAGTATGTAGATAAATATACAGATATATTTCTCATGATTAAAATAACTAAACAAAACTCATTTATGTAATACGTTCGGTGGGTTCTAAAGGGAAACTAAATCACTGTAATTTGCATGTGTTTTCTTCCCATGCTGTTGGTAAAGAGAAGTGAAAATAAAGATATAAAAATTCAAAAAAAATTCAACGCTTATATCTGTTTTTTGTTTTGTTTCTGATTACCAAGCTCATATAAAAAAAAAATGTATTTGTTAATTTTCTATTACAATTAATGTCATTGTAATATTTTTCGGTGCGCTCAATTTCACAAACAACAAAAAAGATCGATAATGCAAGTTTATTTTCATGAACACATAATAACTGTTTTTATCATTTATTTGTAAGGCTTTATTTTAATTTATATTTTGAATAGTTCCCGTAAAGAATTATGCACTGAAAGGACTGAATCAGAAAGGATTGACCTATGATGAATGATGGATTATGGACAATGTATGATAGAAATGATACATAAATACAAACTGACTTTAATGTGATCAAAACAGACCTTCTATGCCAATTAAATGTCTTCATAGATTTAACTTAACACGCTTCTATCGGCTTTTGTTTCAAAAGCAATTCCGAAATAAAGTGCATAACATTTTGTTTTTCATATGAAGATATTGCACAGGTTAATTTTACACCACAAGATAATATTAATAGACTCTGGCCTGGTTGTTTGTAATTTCTAATGGTTTCCCTTAGGGACCAATGTGACTCACAAGTTCTAATGGGAAAATTTGGATTTATTCCGCGGAACAAAATTCTAGTTTTCTCGGGTTACTTTTCATCTAGTCTCCTCAGTACATTGATATAGAAATAGGCGGTGAATCGTTTGCACTGGGCAATTAGAGTTTGTGATACGGTGCTGCTGGGAATATTTTCTGTCAAAAACTAAACCGTAAAACAATCTCAACGTTCTATTTTGATTACCGCTGGAACTTTTTCCCCTTTAAGCTGAAAAACGGGCTTTAAATTATCAAACGGACGATTTATAAAGAAGTACACGTTACTAATGGCAAAAAGTCAAATAGTTACTTTTTAATCGATAGGAAAGAGGGGACAGAAGGGATAAGAGAAACATGACTATTTCTGCAATATCATACTACGAACAATTTTTATGAAACAATTTTTTCCAGTATTCTACATAAATGAACACAAAAAGAATTCACTAGTTTTCCTAATAAACATCAAAATGTGTTCGAAAAAAAGACGCTTAATTCTTTTTCGATTTACTTACCCACTAGAAGCCATATTTTCTAGCACAAACTCCGACTGAATTATAAGTTGTTTGATAATGTGTGTATGTACCAGTGTTAAATACAGATGAACGGTTGTCAGGATGGTCAACAAACGAAAGGGTGTTGCAGTGTACAAAGTAGAAATGGTATATAAGCATTCAACATAATGAAAAATCTTCCGATGTATCAATAAATGTCTGCATAGTTTCCATGATGTAAGAAAAATCTAAAGCATTATATATTGTTCATAATTTTTTAATATAATATTTATATTTACATTGTAAAGGGAAACTCGTCAAGTTAAAATGTTAATTTTACCAATAGAACTCACTGTTTTCCACGTTTTACTGTTTTACGCGGCTTACGCCATTAACTTAATTTAGAGAAAGATCATTACAAGGAAATGTTTCATCACCCTCCTCTCTTTCCCTACAAATACCCTAAAACACCAAGGATGGCCACATGGCATGTGATGTAATGATTCAAGCAACAATTTTGTAGGTCTTCCTTTGTATGTCCTTTATCGTGGTAAGGCTTGAAATCATTGTTCATCCAATCATCAGTATTCAATTATATTCATATCATTTATTGTATTTTTTTGCTTACTATCACAATTTTCTTTTAACAGTCATATGCCAACTGGACAGCAAGACAGCATTATTTTGATTGATTGATGTGATATGGTAACGCCCCTTTAAGGTATTATATATGCAAATACCATACATGTGAATACCTCGACACTTTTTGATGTACATTTATGGTAACGAGCTAACGAATCTGAACTCAAAAACAAAAACTAAGAAATAGAAATATGCTGAGTTTCCTGCCATCTCCTTTACCAGATGTTTCGCAAACATGAAACATACCAGAAAATTTATCCTGAATTTTGATTTGAATATAACGATGGTGAAATTCAAAATTTATATTCTGACATATCTAACAACAAAATATAAAAGTTGGGGTCAACTGGACTTTCGTTTACAATCACATTGATTACTAGTGTTATGGTTATGATACTATCATTTTGGCCATGATAATCTATACCAAGTCCAGTACCCATGTTTAGCAGTGAAACATATATAACGAGGAAAAGGGCATGGTTTACACTTAAGGTTTCGGCTGCTATGGGCGAATGGGAGCTTCATTCAATGTTTTATTCCTCATTCGCCAAATTCCCTGATTGTTTGGAAGGGTCATATAGCAGAGACGAAATTTGTGAAAAATAGGCAATACGATATCATTTTTTATTTGTTAAATGAGTTTATTTCTGATTTAAAGAGAATAAAAACGTCCTAATCGTTATGAAAATCTGCTACATTTCCTTTCTTTGTTCAAAAAACACCGATCATGCCTAGGCAGCTAGGTATGTGTATTGAAAACATGGTTAAAGGTGCAATATCGGCATAAGGACATTCAGTTTTTATTTTTTAATTGGTTGAAGCGCCTTTCAATCATATTATGCACTATATTTATAAACAGCAACTACTTCAGTGTTGTTGTGAGCGAATGGATAAGGCGATAGCTTTCGGATTTGCTTTTGTGCCAAACGTAACGAATTCGAATCTCGTAAAGGCAACATTTTTTCTTCGTCTTTTACCCTCATTTCAATTAAAACATGGAACTATTAACCGAGTTAGATTCAGGTAATAGCTCCATTATTAAAGGAGCGTTAGATCGAAATGTGAGGTCGTATTTTTTGGGGTCCTCCAAAAATCTAATGCTTATCTATATTTAGCACGCAACGGTATAGTAATTTTCTGCTTAATATGAATATTCAAGCAACGTTTGTGCCATCACGTCGTCTGTGGGCTATGGATTCATAAATTTGATCGATCTGTTGTGGATAATACATCTGTGAAATTTGCAAAAACGAGCGCCCTCACTTTTCAGTCCAGTGCTCCTTTAAACTAATGACGAATTTGTACAGCTATGTTCAACTCAGCTGTGTCATGAATCTCCATACACACACTGTATAATACGTTGATGACGTGTGTAAGTACATGGCATGTACTTACTAACGTCACTGCTATTTGTTTTGAGACGACATCGCCTCTTTAAAATTCATATTTTCAGTCACTTGTTATCCTTCAAAGAAGTCCATAGATCTGGAGAATCCGAAATTTTAAATGTATAGAACCTCTTCCTGGTTTATGACGCATCGTGCGTATTCTAGAATTTAACGCAAAAAATGGACTTTTTGACATTAGGTTTAACTATAATTTTATCCACCATCTTATTTCCTTTACACTAAACATAAGCATAATCCGTATTTTAATTTAATGAGTTCCATACATACACATATATACATATATTAACAAACAACAAATTTACCATTGCTAAAGTTCACATGATTTTCATACTGCTTTTCTATTTTCGTTTCGTGGTCTCAAAGCAAATGATAGTAAGTCATTCTCTCACAACAGTTAATTCAGTCCAACTGCACAAATGAAGATGTACGATCAATTCGATTTAATTCGTCTTCGGTGTCACGTTATATTATATTGGCGGTTTAGACAGCTTCACCCTCACATTTGAGGATTCCAAAAGGGTATGACAAATTGAACTAGTTTGTTTTCTTTAACACCTTGACATGAAACATACAGTTATGGAGATTGAATTGAGAAATACAACAACTAACATTCTGTATTTCAGCAACAACTGTAATTCATCGCCTACTACTGGATCATTGTAAACAACACATTTATCGGTAAATCAAGATTATTATTTTCATGAAAAAAGTTTTTATCAGCCAAATTGAAAATAATGAACAGTCTTGAAAATAGTTACAGGTCATTTTTTTACCGGGAACAAAATCAAGTAAAAAAGTTGCGTTAAGTCACTACTAATTTATCTTGCCAATGCCATTGCATTAACAAGCGTGAATAGTACAGTCTCTTAGAATATTACTTATGACTAATTATTCTTAATTTCTCCAAAACAAAAGAATTTATGAGTGTGTTCATACAATTTGCCAAGATGCATGAAAAAATGAATACTTGTAACAAGATTCAGTTGCTAATTTTAAATAGATTAAAAAGTAGATTCAGTAGAAAATAGGACCTCTTTTCTTAATTCTAGAAACAATAGAAAATCGCCAGTACAATAATAATTTCCTACTTTATTCATCGTTTATTTTTTGTATTTTGGAAATGTACGAATACTTTTTATATATTCTTTATAGAACCAATAACTATAGCATTTTAATTTTTTCTACTCCTTTGTAACCATGCAGTTCTTGTACTTCGTAATTTGATGAAAACAGCAGAAAGTCGCCAATATCTGAATATAAATATTATATCCACATTTTATTCATCATTTAATTTCTTGTCTTTGCAGATGAATACGTTTTATACATTCCATGGAATGGTTTATAAATTTACCTGAAAAACAATATGTTGTGTGGTTAGATGAAGTTTGATCATTTAATTGATTATTTTTCAATATTGTAAATCTATTTGCATTGAGGTAAAATTTAATTGTTGACTTCTTAACTTCAGGATGAGTTTACGTTTGACTAAAAATGTAAATATAAACATTTATTTTTATATGATAAAAAAGGAAATTGTTTTTGGCTTGCGATATTTCCTCCAGCCGTACATGTTTGAATACAAAACAACAAATAACTAATCAAACTATAAATGATCAGTACATAGTTATCAAAGTCGCTCCTTTTCCCTATTTTTCAATTTACGTGTTTAACTCTGAATTCAAAACTGTGGATAATTTGTCATGTTATAATTTTAATCTAATCCTCAAAATTTTAATACAGAAGACAATACTTTGGTGATAGAAAACTATCATCTCCGCCATAATTGGCAAAGCAAGTCGACAGAACTGATCTTCAAAATGGGAATAAGAACCTTTAGATTCTGTACTTGTAATAATAAGGAAGTAAGGATAAGTTAGTCTTAGAGTAAGAAATGGAAATGCCAAAAAAAAAAAAATATCACAACTATCTGACTATAGCAGAAAAGCTCACATTCACAGCGTGGCATTGGAGACAAAAAACAATTTAATTCAGCAAACATTGGTTGTTCTACATTTTACAAAATCTTTTCTCTTATGACCAGCCTGCACCCCCTCCCTTCCTCTCCTTCTTCTCCTCCACCGCCCAACACGAAAATAAGCATTAACAAATAACTAATCATGCGAATGACAAACGTCTAACCAATGAAGTTTGTGCAATTTTTGAAAGCAGAGGAAACAAAATAGATTTTTGTAGTGTTCGGCATTTATCATCCTGTATTTTCGTTTAGAAATGACTGTATTTTCGTTTAGAAATGACATAATTCTTGTAATTGCATCCAGAGTGTGACAACATTTGTAAGAATAAGATAGTGGTTAAGATACTACTTAAAGCTTATTTCGACCATAAATTTCTCTAACCTAAATTTGAATTTGATAGATGTGTTAAATTTCTTGACGGATGACCGATTAGGGTCATATCATAGATTTTTCCGTCTATATGCAGGAAAAAATCAGATATTTTTCTGACCTTTTACTCTCAAATTAGTATGACAATCATCAAAAAGATTTCATTCCTGTCATGTCAATTCAATTTCGTATGTGAAATTAGCAGATTTCTGTTGTTAAGTTATTTCTCTGACAAGCAATTGATGATCTTGTGACATAATTCGAAGTTTTAGGGTCATAAATGGCAAGGACGCTGATGTGACATGAAAAAGAACAGAATTTAAGCTGGAATATTTCTATACACACTCTTGTTTTTCTCACTCGTTTAAGGAATGAATTTTATGAGCCTTTATGACCTTTATTATTGTGAGTTTTCATCCTACAAATAATCCTATTCAAAATATTATGTGGATTTCGTACAACTTTCACAATTAACGCTATTATATAATCATCTTGATTACTATCAGTAATTATCATTTTGAAATATCTAATACATTTATTGAAGTAACTTGTTATCCAAATACAGAAATATGCATGTCTTGGATCTCCACATTTACCTATGTCGACTCAATTATTTATTTTCGATTGGTAATTTTCGTGTTTTTGAGGTTACTGATTTTAAGCTTTATTATAAGTTTCAGAAGATATCTATACAAAAAATTGACCAATATGATGATAATAACAACACTATCAAAACCGTAAAAAAACTCCCAAAGAAAATCAATTGCAAAATATCGATCAGCAATAACCTACAACAATTTCTAATTCTTTTCGAAAATTAGGAAAGTTTGTGAACAAAATTTAAGCAATAAAAATGCCTAGAGAAAAAAATGTCTTCTTTGAATAAATACCATTTTCGACAATTTTGATAAACGTTATTGAGATATTTTTCTTCTTTTTTAAATTCTTATAGATATGATTTTGCCTTGCTATTTTTATGTTTATAAGAAAAATTATAGTTAAGATTCAAAACAGTTTTTTTTCTTCAGAATTTGCTGTTATCCTGACCCTCAAAGAATAATGGATAGGAGAGGATTGAATACAATGAATGATACATTTTTATTTGCAGAAAGAAGTGCTTGAGATAGAAAACCTTTTCTTTTTTAGAATCACCTTTGACTTAAAATTGTGCACAAATTTTTTGACGCCGATTTTAGCATGTGAAATTCTTTGAATTTGCATTGAATTAATTGATTGGTAATTTCAAGGAAATTTCGAGTAATACATTTTGCAGAACTGATACACATTTAAGTTATTTTTAGTGTAACTATTTGTAATGTAAGTTTTTTAAGCTATTTTTGTACTGTTATTTTCATCATCAATGTTTTTTTATAGCATTGTCATGGTAAAAATCGTATTAGTTTGATATCTTTCTCTGTATCATGAACATTAATAGAGCATCAATATGTATAATACAATAATAATCAATACTATTGAAAAAATGATAGTTTTGTAATTATCACTTTTCCTTGATATAGTAGTTTTATCGTAAAAAGTCCTTAGCGTCCTTAAATAATCTGAGTAACTCGAGGATGGTATAACTTCCAACGAAGGATTAACAAGAATAGTAAAGTGTGGTGCAAAATACACAGGTATTATTCAGTCAGTAGTCATCAAAAACAAAATTCCCATCTAATAAACCTCAAAATTAAAAGAAAATATCACTGAAATGTAAACTGTATTAAGGTAATTGCATATATTGTCAGTAAAATGCCTTTGCAAACAAAATATAATTATTAGTTTTTAAAAGCAAGGTTATTTTATTTGAATTTTGCATGTAAAAATATCATACTTTGCTTTCACAATTTCGATGCGATCGTTGTTTTTCAAAACATGAGGAAAGAGTCCAACAACATCGCGGATCTGGAGAAAGCTGCAGACTTGCAGAGACGACATGGAAAAGCGAATAAAAAATCATTCTTTTTTAACCAAAGAAAAAGAGGAAAATCATCACCTATTTCTAAAGAATTTGATAACTGTTTGATTTAATAGGTTTACTATGTTTATCTGATCAAGTTGTATAGCAATCTTTTAAACCAACATGTTTAAGTTAAAGGAAAAACATTTTAGTTTAATTTGAAATACCAATAATGATTATCTAAATGATGATGTTATGATGAGGTAAATATCACATGATGAATTAAAGATAACAGCATTTTATTCAACTTAAAAGGTTTGATGGATCTATTTCGATTATAAGATGTCCAACGTAGGATTCCCCTTTTTGAAAAATTAGGCCTACACTGCATGTGCATAAAACAGTGACAAAAACAAATATATAAAATGCTTTATTAAATCCAAACGATAAATCTAAGTTGTATGTTTGCTGTGATACGTAAAAGCACAAATCTAAAATTCATTTATGAATTGAATACAAATATTGTAATATACATGAGTAGCTTGCAGTTGAATGGGAAAATGTGCCGTATCTCTCCTACCCTGCTCGTCGTATAACCACCAATCTATCTTCGTGTTTATAGAAGGGCTGTCGATTGTGGTATGTTTTCTTCCGTGGAATCGCTCCAAATGACCTCTTAAATTTGTTTCTGGTGACGGTTCATTTGGTACCGTAAGTACTCCAAGGGATTGAAGAAGGAATTCAAGTATATCTCCAGTGAGTTAAGATACGCCACATGTCATAATGTGGGAGTGGGCATCATTTACGAGTTGAAAAAAAACCTTACTGAAGAAAACACCAAATCTGTGTAATCGCCTAATAAATCGTCAGCAAAAGAAAAATGAAGATGTTGGCTGATACATTTTAAGACGCTTACTGGAATATTTTGTTGTAATGAAGATACAGTTAAAAGCAATTTAAAGTTTTTTTCAACATTCTATGTAAATAGACACTTTGTTATTTTGTCTTTTTATGCTTCTTTTTAGATTTTTTTTCCTGGTATTTGATGATAACGAAGTGAAATAATTGATGATTAAAATTTTGTTGTATATTTTTAATGGTCCAAAAGATCGATAAAAACTACTATTTAGTAATGAAATACTATTGTTATTAAGATTTTATTAATGTATCCGCTTTTAAAAAACAATCAAATTTTGATTAAAAATCAAATTCCACCAGAGAAATTAGGTAAACATGGATTCTTGAAGCCTCGACAATGATTTTATAAACTTATTTGATGTTTTGCAATTCCTGCCACACTTTATATGGCCAAATACGTATGAACATGGGATGCGTGAAATACACAAATAATAAAAGTATCATAAAAAAAAAACTTGCAATGAATATAATTTTAGCATGATTTCTGTATTTTTACTGTTTATTTTTGTTAACACTTAAACTAAATGATATTTAGAGGACACCACAACTAAACGTTATATTTGGCTGGGATGACAATTAACTCCCAACCATCTGGCCAGGTGGTCTTAACTAAATTGGTATAGTCTCGACATTAACGCCTATTAGACGAGAAGGTAAATAAATTGTACATTAATTGTGCTTGTTTAGTACCTAATGATACCCCTTGAGTGCCAATCAAGAGATTAAAAGGTTGAAAATCGCACAAGTTCACAATATTTGCTTTAGGATTTTAAGTCACTGATCAAAGAATATTTCGGTTCTTTGATATTGGTTTTGGTTTGAATTATTTTCCGCAGATCATTTGTAAAAATTCCAAAAATATTATATGTATATTGCCCTACAGGTAAACTCATAACACAAACAGTATTTGAAGCGATTAGTGTTAAGAGTTGTATGCAGTTAGTCTTATATAACATATGACTACAATACGGTCGGTACCTCTCTGATAAAAACTTACAATCAATATATGCATTGAATTACCTGATACAAAACAATAATTAATCATAATTCCTTCTTTTTTTTTAACTCAATGTTTCAACGCTTAATTTTAAATGCGAACATACGAACTGGACGAATTATTGTACAAGGTTTATCTTCCTCATGATGACCCGTTGCTGCCAGTGACATACTTTATGGCATGTTTCTTTTTTGAAGGTTAAATTTCATTGGACTCACTATCATTGATTCCACTTAATTCTCTCATTTTAAAGAGAAACGCCAGTTGGAAAAAGCAATCTGTTCATGTTAGATTTGGTTGAATGAGAGGTAACTATTATTTTCACTCTGAAATGAATTTGTTCGTTTCTGTAATTTATTTTCTCATCTATTCTTATTATTGTATGACATCAATTTCGAGTGTTCTTATTAAAACATTGACGGTAGTTTCTTACCTGGAATTTTCATCCAGTTGAAAACTGGACCTTTGTAGGTTGGTTTATCCTCGTCATCTTCGTTTACTTCGCTGTCTTCCTCTTCTTTCCTTCTATTAGGTGAAATCACATTTCCTAAGCTATCTTTTGTATCCTGAGAACCGTTAGAAATTTCATGCGCTATAAGTGACCCGTACAGATGGGCTGAATCAAAATCTTGGTGAAATTGACTAGCACAAGCAGTTCGTGTATTCCATGCATTTGAGAGAGCTGCGTGATGCGGGCCGTAGCTTCCGCCTGTATATCCCGCAAGCTGGTCTTGATATGATCCGCCTTGGAAGGTCATTTGTGGATAGGCTTGGCTGAAAGCACACGAAGGATATGCATAACTCCCAGAAAACGTCCCAGTGCCCATGGTTCCCATATTTGTCATTGCTCCCTGACCGGGATTTGTATCAAAAGTTGCAAAATGACCGGAGGGAGATGTACCGTGTCCGTAACGCCATCCCCCGCCCGCTTCTCCTCCAACCGATCCCGTTTTTGT
>JAIGNY010001139.1:485000-510000 GCA_020152595.1 Chiridota heheva
AAATGGAATAGGCTCATGTCGGAGGGCAGACGTATTTCCAGCGATCCGTGTCATTGGGTAATTCGTCTTAAGTAGTATCACATAATTTATTTGGCTCCTTGAACTTTTTGCTTGTTGGCTTTTCTAAGTAAATGTTAGTGAAATTAGTTTGTTTCAGTAATGTAATGATGTATCACAAAAGAAACAGTTTTCCCAAATTTCATTTAAAATATACATTCACTTTTATCAGTTTATGGATGATTCATGTTTTCAGATTCATGTTTTCAGATTTTTTTAATTCAAACTAAAGAATGAAATTTTCCACGGTGTATCAAATGGTAGATATACTGGGTGAACGTCAATGTGTTGTCTAAGGAGCTTATCCACATTAACTGTAAAAAATGTTTTAAAGCTATATTATGGGATGCACAACAGTCGAATGTTCATCTAACTAAAGCTTTCTCTCGTTCAGACAGATCGTTAATCAGTAGCTCACCTCCTTTACAACATGCCGAGACTTTTGGGCGCCACATTAGATAAGATGTTTAATTAAAGTTACATTAAGATATTTCATCTATATGAGATGGAAAAAAACCTATCGCTGATAGAAAATAATCAGATGAGCTTGTAAAGATTTATTCTTGTTACTGAAAGGGGTAAAACATACAACGAATGTATCTTTAAATCACTTAGGTGTGTATTTTTCCCTGTCCGCAACATTTTTTCCAGTTTTCAATATTCATTTAGTCAATGATGGCTATATTGAAAATATGTCTTCAATTCAGATTAACACATACAGATATACATAATTTAGATTTATTGATATTATTGTTAACTTCATTTCGTTATTGGTATCAGTTTGCGTCAACTAGCTAGTTTTCATTCCCCCAGTTAGTTTTGGGTCGCTGAAAAAGTGGATAATGGACATTATGCATGTGTTCATTTCATTCATCGGCACTTTCGTCCATTGTATTTGGAATCTATCTTATCGGGGGTGAACAATGTGTTTGAATTTACGACCCTAAGTCGTATTTCTTCCTGACAGAGTGTGTGACTTTTTGTGGTCATCCTGACGCCAAACTGGGCCGATTTTGTTTAGCTTAATTAGAATCAAAGTATAAATTAAGTCTCGATGAGGGGTTTCACACTTCGGAGCAGGTTTTTGTCACAGCCACAACAACGTTACTGTTTGAAGGTCTTTTTTTTTCAGAAGGACTAAAAACATATTTTGGATAAGAAAGTGTCAAGACGCGACGAGACAATAAGGTCAGTCAGTTTTTGATTTATAGTATGGTTTGTGTAATGAATTATGGCGTGCGATTAAGGATTACAAAAGTTAAAACGGTAAGCACGTTGGATTGTTCTAGTAGTGTTTAAGAATTATTTATTTTGTCAACTGTTTCTGTTTGAAACTATTCACCTTGTGTGATACTGTTTGTATCATGATTTCGCACCTAATTGAATGATGATAGAAGGGATTAATTTGTCTAGACCTCCAGTAGATCTTTTCCAATTTTTACTTGTGTTAAAAAGACTGGGAGTTCACCAGTACTCTGTATGATGATAGCTTAGGTTCAAATTAATAAGCATATCTATGTTATTTGTTAGGAAAGATGATAGACTACCTACTTTGATTTATTTTGCATAATAAATGTAACATATATATAAGTTTGAATGTATAACTTTTGAAAAATAACAATGTAAAATTTGTTGTTTTATTTCATTACTATTAGTTTCTGTAATATCGATATCATTTTATCAATGAGTAAAAGAAATCTTGGATTTCCTCAAAGGAGACATAAAGTCTGACATAATCCTTAGTTCATAATCCTTAGTTCATATTATAGAAAGAATAACAAATTTTCTGACTAAGTCTCATACCTCCCATAGCAATCTAACATATTTTTTTTGTAATTATTAAATACTGCATATGCTTATACAATTTGAACCGCCATTTTTATTTTAAAACGTGCAGAAAATGATGTCATCAGCCCAAAATGATGTTGGAATGCTATGTATTTCTTTATGATTTATCTCAAGTTTTCAAGATAATGGAAAAATGTTTTCTTTTTGTAAGGGTAAAAGACATTTTTGTGTACACATGAAATGATCAAAACATGCTGTTAAAACTTTATGTCACATCGGTTTGCAATAAAAACTTTAATCAAATTTATTAAGAAATACACGAGGCCTGTAATCCTCATGTCCTTGTTGGGGAAATTATGTCATCATGCACAATATTTCGATACAGAATTTAACAAAATGGCAGCTTCCATGTGTCAACTTCAAAGATGAATAACCTGAGATAGGAATAAGGTTTGGACTTGCTGGTTGTGGTAGTTGGTCTAAAAGTTTATTCTCTATCATATGAAATAAAAATTCACGTGCCCTTTAAATGCTCGATTCTTGCTTTCAATGCTGAATGTTAGTCATCATGTTCCATTTCTTAAGATAATAATAAATAACTTATTTCAAAACAAACAATTCTATTACCCTTCTCCCACTTTTAAATCAATAAAGCAACAAAGCCGAATGTAATGCTTAGAGAAGTGTCGTTGTTTTTCATTCGTTCTTTTTCAACATTTTCAAGCTTTCAAATTAAGATACCGAAAGTTGTGGATCAAATATTGTAGTGAAACGTTATTTCTCTTTCTCCTGCATCTAACAAATGTTTACGCATTCAGCCATTTTTTAATTCATTGCATAAAGCTTCATCGTTATCTTAATTGAAAATTATCTACTTCAACTATATGAGAAGCACTGCTACTGATGAAGAGTATCATCTTCTCTTCTCTCTAAAAAGGAATAAACGTAACACCGTATCAAAGTAGACCTCTTTCAACTGTTCAAGTTTCAACCCTTTTGCACAATCAAATTTAAATCAAGTCATCAAGAGAACCAAAGAATTATAATGGGTAGAAAAGTCATCTATATAACAAAATATATATATACATATTTATATATATTTATATATATCTTGTATATATATATATATATATTACATATATATTATATATATATATTATATATATATTATATATATATATATATATATATATATATATATATATATATATATATATATATAAAACAGAATGGCATGCTACAGCTATCGTGTCGCGGCTTCTGGTCGCATACACTTTAATTACGAACTAACGTAATCAATTATTGATCTCGGTTCTCGTTATTCAAATTTATTCGGTTTTAGATGTACTTTTATGGTAACAAAATGAAACAATTAAGTTGAAACATCAAACAAAACAAAACCAGAATCAAAAGGTTTGGTGGTTCCGATGCTTCTTTTTCATAAGCTGATTGATTTGCAAAATTTGTACTTATTGTCATGTTATATAAAGCCATATTAAATATAAACCACACCCACCATGCAGTTCAATCAAAATGTTGACAACATTAGCAATTTCAACAATAATTAACAACATTGATGCAAAAACCATTGCTTATTTTTCCTATTGCAAGAATTTGTCAGCAAGCCCCACCTACTCATTTATATTCACTACCACAACATTAGAACATATGTACAGACCATGACCCAACTGTGTACCTAACATAGCATACATCTGATGTATCGTTCATGGGGTAAGGTATGGTATTTACATTATTTAACACTTTTACATTAAGCCATGCCCACCATGCATATTAATGTCATCTGCTGATAACATAAGCATGTACACAATAACCAAGAAAATTACCATGCCCACTATGACGCAAAACGGACATACAGTGATCACTTTTTAAAACTTTTCACTCTAAACCCCTCCCACTTATTAATATGCATGCAATAATATCACCACCAAAACAACATGGCACATCTATAGACTATGGGCTATCTGTGTACCAAATATGACACGCATCCATTTTACCGTTCTAGAGATACCGTGTTTACAAGCTCTTTTCAGCAAAATCATATTAAGCCCCGCCCACTATGCATATTAATGAAATTCAATGTTTTTACATCATGGACATGTACATATTAGCTAACATCATAATTATCCCAATTAGGAAACAAAACAGACATGCCGTTGTTAAAATATGAATATTTCAAGATTTTTACTTTAAGCCCCGCCTACTCATTATTTTGCACAATATCAACACCCAAAACAATATGGCACATCTACAGGCCATGGGCTAGCTGTGTACTACATATAAACTAAATTTCATGTATAGTTCTTGAGATACTGTATTTACAAGCTTTTTTAAACAAATCATAATAAGCCCCGCCCACTATGGAAATTACCGTTCTAGAGACACCGTGTTTACAATTTCTTTTCAGCAAAATCATATTAAGCCCCGCCCACTATGCATATTAATGAAAGTCAACGTTCCTACATCATGAACATGTACATACTAGCTAACATCATAATTACCCCAAATATGAAATAAAACAGAAATGCGGTTCTTAAAATATCATTATTTCATAATTTTTACATTAACCCTCGCCTACTCATTAATATGCATGATATCTAACCTATACTACCAAAAACAATAGGGCACATATATGTACCACGGGCTATCTGTGTACCACATATGACATGAATCTAATGTGTATCGTTCTTGAGATATCGCATTAACGAGCTGGCCGTCACAAACATACACACATACACACACATACATACATACATGCATACATACATACATACATACATACATACATACATACATACATACATACATACATACATACATGCATACATACATACATACATACATACATCATACATACATACATACATACATACATACATACATACATACATACATACATACACACACACGCGCGCGCCATTATGACCGCAGAGGGTCCTGATGCTATCGCATCGGAACCAAAAATGTAAGAACAATATTTTCTTTTGCGTGTAAAGTACATGAGCTTGAAGAGGTTAATCACATGTGGGATTTGATAATTAACACTATGAACTAATTTTTAACACTGGTTAATTAATAGCAAAAGTTAATTGCAATTATCAAATCTATCATTTTTTAATACAAAATATTTTAATATATTTCCGCGAGACTAATTTTGTCAAGTTGAGTAACAAGTATTTTTGCTATTCTAATTCCAACGAATCAAAAACAAGTATATGACATTGGATATCTTACCTATATCAATACATATTTATTATCCTATATTTTAATAAATAGGAATTAGAAGTACAAGTAATGAAATAAAAATTAAAAAAAGTTATATTACAAAGGAAGAAATATTGCCAAGACTCTTTCCTTGACTTTATTAAACTGTGGTGTATATTGATATAAGCGTAATTTTAATCATACTCGTCGTGGCATGAATTGCATTTGCAATTGCACTACCTTTAAGCTTTATTAGATCCATCAGACCAGGGATTTACCTATTTTTAGGAAGCTTTATCATTAATTATGTACCAAACGTCCTGCAGACATTTTGATAAAGTAATTGCAGTAAAATCCTTCCAAAACCAACCAATGGACTTGATATTACATAGCATAAAGAAAACCAAACAGATTTAAATAAAAGAAATCTTATACATGGAATATCACTATGGAAACCATCTGAAAATTCTATAAACATTGGCAAATTTTGACACCAGTTTTGCGTAAAAATTACTAAGCATTGTACCCTGTTTCTTGTTTTCTTAAATACGGTATGCTTATACATATAAAATGGGACTGGGAAAAGGTCTAGCTATTGGACAGTTAGATTAATTTAGGTAAATAACTCATTTTCAAAATTCCGCTCTGGAATCATTTAGATTCTGAAAATGGCGACATCTATGCATCTACAAGTTTCTTATTTTAGAAATTTTGTGTTTTCTAATTTTGGGTCTTCTCCTGGACTGTCCATGCTGCTTACATGAGGAACAATAATTTGACTCCACAATTAGGATAGCTGCAAACTGGCAACCGAACAAAGCAATATCTGTTTTTCTTATGCCCATGCAAGTAATGCAAATAATGTTTCTATACTACTATATATTGGTACAACAATATGATAATGTTCTTGTACTATATATTAGTATAATAATATAATAATGTTCCTGTACTATATATTAGTATAATAATATTCCTGTACTATATATTAGTATAATAATATAATAATGTTCCTGTACTATATATTAGTATAATAATATAATAATGTTCTTGTATTATATATTAGTATAATAATATAATAATGTTCTTGTACTATATATTAGTATAATATATCAATATTTTTCATATGAGAGGAATAACCACCATTCTATTTTAATTTTGAGGTTATGATAATCTGAACATATAAACAATGTACAAGAAAATGAAAATGATAGAATTTTAACTTTGTATGCAATATTTGTTGTAATGGCATTGAAAATCATGATTTGTTGTTAAAACTGATGATGGGGGGAAATTAAATAAAGGTGACGAAAACAGTAGTATGAACAGATGAGGGTATGGAACAAAACATGCTTTAAAAATCATAGAAATAAATAACTAGCAGCGCTGAGAAAAGAATTAATTTCAAGTTTAAAATCAGTTAAAAATTATCAACCTGCTTTAAGAAGATATTGAATTTGAAACAATTTCGCGAGTTGGCTAAAAAATGACTGACAACAGAAAAGTATCCAGACAGCCAGACAGTCAGAAAAAGTGATATAATAGACTTGAAATCCTTGTGTATTTTTTCTATTAAGTCATCAGGTCATTGTAACATTTAACACGATTTTTTAGGTTTACTTACAAGAAAACATTCAATTGTTTCTGTGTATTATTACACAGTTATTGTAATAATCATCTGAAAAGAATTGAAGAAAAAATTAATAAGCAGTGAAAATAATTCAATTCAGTTTGTATACAATCAATACGAATTAGAGCGAAACGAGAGTGCACTGGTGGTGGGGCTCATATTGCCTAATATCAGTAAGTTTTGAACCAGGGTTTGCTATTTAGAACAAATAACTGTTGAAGCAAATTCGGGAAAATTAATCAATTCTATAAATCTCCTTAATAGTTTTATTTTTCATTAATTAATTTATCCCCTCTGCAATAGGTCAGTGAGTTCTGAGTAGTTGACAACTAACGTTGATGGGTATAGCATTGTTAATCATGGGATGCATGGATAGTGATAGGTATGGAATGAATAGAAAAATGTTCATGCCTTAAGAATAAGGTTATAAAAGACATGGCTATAGTAAACTTTAAGCATTAAAGGAAATAAACAGTGAATATTTGATATTTAAAGAAATAAAAGAAATACGAAACCATTACTCACACGAATCAGAAGAAGATGGAGATAATATGACTAAAATCTTTTATTAGCAAAACCTAGGTAAAAATTTCATTTCAAATTAAAAGCAACCTTTCATTTTTCAACTGGTTGGTATGAAGTTTTCTAAGTTTCTACTCGCCTTTTTTTCGTACAAACCCTTCATAAATATTTTCAATGTTCAATAATTATATGAAATGCTCAAAGCTTAACTTTATGCATTATATAACAAACTTCGTGAAAAGGTGGTCATTTAATTACTATAGAATCGATCAAACATTTAAAAGTGCATAAGATTTGGAGTAAGAGTGGGATTCTATCCATATATTATCGGTTCTTTTATGTTTTCAGTTCATGAAGGTGCTATCAAGTAAGTTAATTGGTAATATATTGTCTCAAAATTCTCCTTAATAAAAGTATACAAAAACACATAATAACGTAATTTAAAAAGTGTATACAAAGCCAATGACCTTTGTTCTACAAAGTCTTCTTACGAATAATATGTGTACGCATGCTCTTTTTTAGGCAGTCAAAGAGTTGCCGATTGTCAAGCCTTGAAAAATGACCAAAACGGAGGTCCGACTTAATGCACGGTAGAATTAAGAGAAATGTTAAAGCGATGGATGAAATGTATTCATCATCAGAGAGGTGGCCATATTGTTCTTGGTCTGTTGGTAGTCATCCGCTTTTAATAATTAGGCAAATTTGTGGATAAGTGGAAAGTCTTAATTGTGAGCACTTCTGAACACACATTCTGCCTCAAAGCTTTAACAAAGAATAAGATATAAATAAACCTTAATGGTTACTTTGTTGTAGAATACATTCCCCATCACTCTACTTATAACAAGATAACAATTCGACCCCAAATAGTCTAAATGAGCCCTTGATTGTCATTATAAGAGGTTCATTAACTTCTTGCAATTTTCAAAACGTGTTTAGGCTTCCGGCATATCAAAGCCGGAGGCATATAACATATACCTCGTTATGCATACCAGAGGTCATACACCAAATAAACTCCAGCGCTTTCTTCTAGAATCATGACAAGGTGTTTATTTTATTGTAATGCTTTGTCTGTTTGTACTTTATCTGCGTTTTGATTAATTCATAGAAATTACGATCAAAATATGAACTTACAAATAGAATATTACCTTGTGTTTGTCAAGGTATACCTGCCTTTTGCATATCACTTATAGCTATGATATCATTTTAAGCTCAAACAACGTGCGAGGCGATATAAGTCACTGACTGATATGATACAAAGAATTTGAAAAATAGATGATTAAAAACATGATTTATCTTCTAACTGAATAAACTGCGAAATGAAGTTAGTTATGCAGTGCTGCAATACCTGTTTTATACCATGAATGTGGTTAGTTATTCTCATTAGATAGTAGAGATTCACGGGCAGAATCCTCAAATGCCTTCCCCTCCAAAAACTATTTTTTAATTCTTACATTTTTATCATGGTGTGTCTCAGACACGAAACGGCGAAATAACACCATTAGTAGGAATTAATTGCATAATTTGCACGATTCACATTTGCCCAGACTTAAGCTCTTAAAAATAATTGACAATTAAATTGACTCAAAAAATGTTTTTCAGTGTTGCTTTCTTTTACAGAGAAATGAGTGAAGTGAATGCAATATTGTTTACTCTAAATTTTTTGATTATTGATGAAATTAACAAACTAAATAAAACAAAACATTTGTTGAAAGTCAGTCCTGCAGTTAGATCAAAGATGTTCGAATTTTGAGAGAAGGGAGCTTAGACTGGCTGGTGTAACGTTTCTTGCACAATTGTTTGTGGATCAAATTAAAGAAAAAATAACTCTGTAAGTTGATGGTACAACTCTATTCCTTCTTTCTCGTCCTTTACAGAATCCATGCTATCATCTATGTAGGTGGACTTAAGAATGGTCTCTGCCGCTAATGGCAACTCTTCCTTATAGATATCAGCATTGTGTTGTGACACCTTTTGAGCTATGAATGGAGAAGCATTCACACCAAACACTACCCTACAGAATTCATAAACCTCTGGGTCGTTATCAGGGTTTAAATCGCGCCAAAGAAAACGTAACATTGGTCTATCTTTTTCATTGACCTCAATTTGAAGATACATCTCAGAGATGTCACAGACTAGGGCTATTTTATGTTTCCTAAACCTCATCAGAATATCAAATAGGTTTGTTTGCAACTTAGGTCCAGTATAAATTGCATCATTTAGACAGAAACCTTCATGTTTTGCGGCGGCGTCATAAACAATTCGTACTCTTGTTGTCTCTCTATCTAGCTTGACTACTGGAAAATGTGGTAAATACCATTGCCTATCTGGATTTTCTACGTTTGAGTCAAGTTTTCTTATATACTCCTTTTCCACTTGTGTATCTATAACTTGTTTGTAAGCCTTTCCAAGTTCTTCATTCTTTGTCAATTTCTTTTCAACATTAACTAGTCGTTTTAAAGCAGAACCATAATTAGATTTGGGTAGATATGATTTGTTGTCATTCCACGGTATTTCTACGGAGTATCTGCTATTGACTTTGAGCATTGAGTTTATTAAAGCAATCTCTGAGTCCCTGATCTCATCACGGACAAATTCCCTACTTCTCTTTGCTTTGTAAAAGTTACCATGTAAAATAAAATGGTAAAGAAACTAAAATCTTCCTAACTGAAATGAAATAAGGCCTATGGTAAAAAGAAATTACTTAAATGAAATAAAACGAAATGAAAATTCATCAAATTTAATTTCCAATAATCAAAATCTATTTCTTGCAAACTTAGATAACGCTGATATCAAATTACAATTCAGCAATACCTAAATCAAGTTTAATGTATCGTTGTGGATTATGGAGTTACTTTAAATCCTTTCTACCGAATAATTGAAAGTCAGAATATTTTTTGAAAATTTTGGAGTCCTTAATCACATTTAACACATTAAAGACATGGTAAAGCAGTAATTAACTAATTATTGCTACCTGAGTGTCTCATAAACTTCAATAATTTAACAATCAGGTTGCGTCCGTTTATAATATAACAGTGACTACAATTGAAATAAGATGTTTTATTCTGTTTACTTTGAATTAAATGTTAAATGGCCTATTCGAGTGATGCTTTGTGTCAAATTCATATGCATGAGAGCTGGAGAGAGAACCACTGACTGTAAACTAAGAATTTAACATTTTGAAATACAAATAATTAACCAGAAGCTGGAAGTCATTTTGTACCTGAGGTTGAAACGTATTCATTGAGCTCATTTAATCTTAGTTGATGGGGTACATACAAAATACTTTCTATGCAAGAAAAACAACGTGTTGATTCTGGATCAAACGCCTGTTCTCTCTTTCACAGTTATAAGCATTTCGGTCCACGCTCCAAAACGGGAGATCTCCCGATTGGGAGATTCTTTTTCATTTTAACCCACAGTGCATCTTTTCAAATTCATATCGCTCTAAAGTAGAAATAGAAATACATAACGGTTAAATAGGTTTAAGCCAGAAATGGGAAAATGCATGCGAAAAATTCAAATTTTATTGGTGCAACAGATCGATACAATTATTTTCGCTATTTTCACCAGCGCAAATTTGACTTTCACCAGGGAATTTTAACGTAATCTTTAGGAATTAATTTCAATATTTTTTAAAGAGTAGATTTTAACATTTTAATCACCATCAAAAGCTCAAATTATACAGAAATATTCCAATAACATAACAAGATAACATAACAAAATATCATTTCCAAAGTATACAACTTTAGAATTACAGAATTTGACAAGCAAAAATATAAATCAACAGCTGAACTTTCAGCAACAATTCAAATTATGATCACTGTGTATGTCTCGATCTCCCAATCAGGAGATCGACCGATCGGGAGCGTGGATCGGACTGTTAAGACTGACCATGCTGCGAGATGGCTTAAGTCTTACAGCACTTGAAACAAAGATAAACATAATACGTCACATATGTGATCAGCAAACAGACAAATAAGAAAGCGTTCACCTTTGAAAAAAATGAAATAGTTATCATGCAAGGGGCTGGTCAAGTTTAATATACGTTTTACTGGAAGAAATATTATGTTTTCTTTGAGCCTAGATTTTGTGCTTACGAACAAGGTGGATATTACCAAGGTAGGCTTGAAAAGTTGTGTATACATAAAGTTCATCAAAATAAAACAAATAACCTTCCTTGTTTTGTGTGCCAGTACTATTTATTTACAGGATATTTTTTCTTTAAGAAGCCGAGCATATACAGACCTTCGTAGAGCACTTGTTGATGCGCTTTATGTAAATTATGAATAAACACACAAACTTGCCATTTTGCTTTTCATCTGTTTTCGTTAAGGTAAGATTTTTACCAATTTACATTGTTTGCGTTTGCCACGCTTATTAAGCGTGAAAATTTTAACTTTAAATAATCATATTCTTATTCTAGTATTTTATTTTCATTAAAGTGCAACCTCGATCGTAACTACCACCGTCGATTTCGTTTACGCAAAATGCCCTGTTTTCGTTGTTTTTTTATTTTCATTTTAGCAAATCTTTTTATTACACGCACATCATTCAATATTTTTAATTGTAAAATTAGTTTATTTAATAGAATAAGACAATGAAAATAATAACACACTTTTGAAATCCCTTAATATGTGAAATGCAAGTGAGGGACTGACATTTGTCTTTTGTTTAAATCAGTGACAACATCACAAAACCAACCAGAATAGTTAATGGGCTCGCTATAATTATATATATCAAGACAAGATTTGTCAAAAATGGAAAATTTGTGACATATTTAATCTAATTAAAAAAAAAGTAAATGCTACTAAAATATGTGATATTTAAGGGTTAAAATATCACTTGTCTTACAGTAGTGAAGCTGTTTATCTTACATTCCATTCCCAAAAAACATTTTTTTGTTGATAAAATATGATGGATGAACAATTTATGTTACAGAATATCATTTTGCTAGTACCTCCTCCGTTTTAGATATAAAGATGAACGAGCATTGGAATATAGGTGTACCTAAGCTTTTACCAATTTTACTATTGTTCATCAATTCTAAGTCTTGAACTATGTAGACGTATATAGCGAAGACAAATGCCTACCTCATATATTTCTATATTGCATTTTTTTGCATTATTGGGAAACCTTACAGCTATAGAGATGAAGATGATATGTGATGAAATCAGAATTTTTCATATTTTAATAATCATACGCTATGTACCCTGCTCAAAAACTTACAGATAAACGTTACCCGTCGTTATACCCGAGAGAAGCTGTATTACCGTTACTTTGCTTATTAACTCTTCAATGTTTACCTATCAAAAGCAGGTGGTAAATAAGAGCTATGTTTAAACCGATTTCGCTTCAACTGCTCAGTCTTGTAGCTTCATCCAATAGATGGCGCACAATACAAAAAAAAAATATTTACAAGGCTTTAAAAACACAGGTGAGTTCCTCAAGCTATTTAAATCTTTCTATGGACAACTTTATGGCGACATTTACGATATACGCCTCATAAAAATCACACCTGTGTGTAAATGATGGCCAGACTTATTTCAGGTTCTCCGACCGCGTGCGAAGATCTGAAAGCGGTAAATTTGAATAAACTGCAACAGAAAGGGAAAAATGTTCTAAAACATGTAAAGATACGGGTACCGGATATAAACTTTACGTTTGTTTAAATTGTACGTAAGTTATAGATTAAAGTACGGTTAAACTCATCACTTTAGGAGAGAGAAAGCTGTATATCAATGTTAGCCTTTGTCGCCTTCTCCAGAACATGACTGAATACCATGATCTCAAGTGGAAATGCAAATAGATATTTGTTTTATTGATATGATTGTTCTGATTAATCATATGTATAATATAGACTGTTGGGCACACGTCGGTGCACGGAATTATCTTCATATAACACTACTGTTGGACACGTGTTTAAAATATCAGTTCAGTGCTTAAGAAAGTTCATCTTATGCGAAAGAGGACTTCGAAAGAAACAAAATGGTGAAGAGAGAATTCAAAAATCTTATTACGCTAAGAAAAGATTTAAGATCTGCATCATTTGTGTAGAAACGACTAAAATCAACCAAATAGTGACCTCAAATCATCGTCAACGATTCGTCAAGGTCATTATATCATATATTTTCTTGTGATTTTTTTATTCAAAAGCATTAGATATGCCAGAAAAATACCAAAGCAGAAAAGGTAATTATGATTTACCACCTGAAGACAGTTTGAGGGGAAACAATTCAAATAGTAAAAAAAAATGTTTAAACAAATATTTTAAAAAAACTAAAGAAAATAAAAAAAAATCAATTTTCTTTAGAATACATTAGAAGTTGTTACGAAATGGAGTATGGGGGAGCCAACCTTCCATGGTAGACTTACTACTAGCACTATACAGATCTTTTATGCACAGATAGGACAGAACTTAAAAATTGTTAATTCATTGTTGATAAAATGAGATTTTGAAGAAGTTTTGTTACCAATTTGTTTGTATTATTTTAACTTACTTCACCACCAAAGGCGTCACCAGAGATGGGTCGAACCACAAATGATGGCGTACTAATTTAAAGGCGCGTTTACTCTGCGATTTTAGTCAATATGAGGGCCTAAAAGTGGATGGAATTTCGTTTTTATGTATCCTTACATGCTTTTTTCTACACACCTGGTATGTGTAAGTGAAAGTCCGTGGGAGTCGTGCTACAGCATTCAAAGAATTGCATCATTTCAGGAAGTTTTATTGCCTCACATCTTATTTCTATGCTTTCTGTGAATATAGTAAAATTGCTGCTAGGAACTAGACCTATATCTGATATACCAGCGCATATATTTCATAGCCTTGGCTGCTAACATATAGGTACCGTACAATCACAGGGGTTCAGGGGGCGGGGAGTTGAAAGACTCGTTGTATAAGTCGAGGAGTGAGGGTCCAGGGGCCCGCTTTGGGGGCCTGGAAAAAGCTCTGGTGGAGGACCAGGGGGAAAAGCCACCAAAAGTCCTGCGGTTAGTCATTTTGGGGGCCTAAAAGTGGATAAAATTTGACATATTTGTAAGATACAGTACCTGTGCATGCTTATGAGCCCGGTTACAAGAATTTAGTCAATTCGAAAAAGAAGCATTTAAAAAACGTTTTAATCATTTTGAGTTGAATCAAATTTTACCTATTTTCGAGGTATCCGTGCATGCTTTTGCGAACTTATCTTTACATCTGAAGTAACTGAACGTTCATGGGAACGGTCCGGATTGTATAATTTTAAGAAAGAAATTATGTTTTTAGTGCCGTGAATTAACTCTTATATCTCTAAATAGAATAGATTGTAGCTAGATGTAGGCTAATATTATAGCACAGCTATTAGAGCGCCTTTAAATACATAATATGGAAATGTTTGTTGAACGAAAAAATGGGGGTCGTTCGCACCCCCGACATCTCCCACCTACCCCTTCTCTCCCCCTGGTGACGCCTAAAACCACTGAAGTAATAATTACCTTTAACGACTTATTAATCCACCAATTACAAAAACATTGAACAAATATCATAATATAGAATATTGTATTACTTTCCATTCACAAGCATTATGTTTATAAATCTGTTTTTTATCTGAGAGCGCAGAGCGAGGAACGACGTAGAACAAGGTGGTTTATGTACTGGTGTGTTTATTACTTCTTAAGTTATATAAAATTTCATCAACTTTAAAAAAAAAAAAAAACTTTTGTTTCATGCTGGTTCTTGAATATATATAAATGAGATTATGACAAGGAAATATAACTACACATGAGAGTTAATCGTCAAGTTGTAAATCTGTGGGTAAAATGTCCACAATCCAAAATTCATTTTATAGGAAGCCCAATGACTTGATTGGGAAAATTGTCATGCGTTAAGTGTTAATAAAAATAATCAGTTAATAGGTTTATGTAATCATTATAATGAGCCTTGTTTTTCTATTCTTCAAACGTTCCTGATTATTTATCAACCATATATGGACATACCAATCGTAGAGTCCAGTTCAATGATCTCCACGAATATCAAAATTAAAGGAGCAAAATATTTTCGAACGACTTTGAAAGTAACCACCTTTTAATCTTAGCACTAGAATTACGCAGTGTCATAAATAATATTCAAGAACTAGTGACACGGTATCAGTGACAAGTACCCAGATTATGTGAAAAATTATTGAATAACATGAAAATAGCAAATGCAATCAAAAACGGTTTAAAATTGATTGTCTTACAGTTTGTCTTTTTAAGGAAATATGCAAATTTGTGATGTCATCAGTTGAATACTTTACATTTTACAATAGATAAATTGCTTTGCCACAAAAGGTTGAAGGAACGCATCTCCGCTGTTGATTTCTGCCCGTATTACATCCCATATCAATACATTCGTGGAACAATTGTAAAGGTAATCAACGGATGAATTTGAAGTACGGCATTTAAAAAATTGATCTTAGGCATACCTTCAACCTTTACTAAAATTTAAGAATCTCTGAAACTGTGGTCAGCTATAAGTTCGAAACAAAATGAATTATCCTTTATAAAACATATATATATATATATATATATATATATATATATATATATATATATATATATATATATATATATATATATATATATATATATATATATATATTATATATATATATATATATATATATATATATATATATATATATATATATATATATAGATATATATATATATATATATATATATATATATATATATATATATATATATATATAGATATATATATATATATATATATATATATATATATATATATATATATATATATATATATATATATATATATATATATATATATATATAAATATATATATATATATATATATATATATTCACAATCTGATATAATTTTATAAAATACAAAATAATAACTGAACGATTGCTGCGAATAAAGTTATTTTAGGTAAGAACAATAGCAAAATACAAATAACAACAACATACCATAAGGGTAGTAGCTCCACTTTTTATCAAAAACTTTGGCAGCTGGAGAAAAACATAGTTGAGAGAAGTCACCATCCGTTAAAAATGCACGCTGATACAAAAATGAAACGAAAGAGGGAAATATGAAAAATACTGTACCAAATCGTTAGTAATTGTTTGTGACACCTCTCGAAGGTCCTATTTTTCTCAAGTGATGGTTGAAAAGTTAGTCTGGTGCTGTCATGTCATGATGGATCGGTGGTTATGCCCGGCCGTGCCGGCACTACTTCGAAGGCGACATCCATCAAGGGCGATGTAGCCTCTTGTGACAACTATTTTTGTTTATAATTTCTTTCCTTGAAACTTTTTCAAGGCAACCAAAAATTGTTTCACGAACCTTTCTTTTTGTTACTGTTCAGCTATTGTTAAATATACTGTGGTTTATGTTTTGAGATGCGGATGTTCGGTGTAATGGGACTATATTCAGTATATCTTCAGTTCATTTTATTTTATGTAGCAAACAATCTATCGTACTTATTCATACATATACACTCTAAAAATAAACTCATTTTCATTAATATCAGCAAAACTTTCATAACATTTCTTAACAAATTGACACTGATAGCAGACAGAACAGAAAATCATTATAATTTGACGAAGCTTAAATTTTGCATTGATATATATCTGGAAGAGCGCCGCGACAGAGGGCGAACGAGATTTTTTTATATTTTTTTTTGCGTCATTTGCTTCATAAAACTCACACCGTGATCGGGGGCGTGCTATGAAGTATCCAGACAAGATTGGCGATGAAACTTACCTTTTTATCGAACCATGTATCCAAACAAATCAATTTGCTACGATTGATTTGGGCACTTCATATAAGCGTATCATTTCCAACCCCAAAAAACAAGGTAAAATAATAACATGCCAAGTGTAGCGAAGGGGATCCAAGTCCTAAAGAGACTCTAAAAGATCGCTGACTCTAGCCTCCCTGCTGCACTTCACAAGAGGAAGTAACAAGAACATTGATATTCGTTTATTTTCCGAGCGCCAAATATTATTTTATCCTTAGTAGACTAAATGAACGCATGAACATGTAGGATTCTTAATGAAATCATTTTAATTTCTATCTTTAACAATTATTTTGCTGTTTCCATCTTTCTTGCGAACTAATGAGCTCTGGCTCTCTTTCTTTTATTCCAACTTTAGTTTACTCAATAATTAAGAATTGAAGGCAACTTTACATATAAATTATATTCACACTATTATCATCTTTCATTGTTTCATGTTTGAATCTATTTTAACATTTAGTTTTTTGTTTTTATAAATGATATATTGCTCTTGAATAATGTTAGGCTACATTATTGCACATTGTTGTAACAATTTTAGTAGTTTAGCGGTATTTAACATGAGAGGATCTACATAGGACAACAAAAAGAAGAATAAGGGGGTGCCCAAGGAGGGTCCTTAAGCTTGGCGAACATCCAAACTTGACGCTTGTAGGATTTGTAAATGTGGTATTTTTGAGTCCATGCTCATATCGCCTGCAGTTTGGCTTTAGAGCTGTAGAATGTGGCATAGTTTTTATCAATATTCTGGTCCTAAATATTCTGAATGGCCAATGCCGATTTTTGTTCTTCTTCTTGGCGAATTATAGGGGGTTACCAAAAAAAAAACACATGTGGGGATGGGGCCATGGGGATGGTGCCATTATTGATAATAAACGATTTATGTTGATATGTCTGTACAATATGTGGCCAAGATGGTTTTTGAACTAAATGTACCGATGCGCGTTTCGTCACTGAACTGATCAATGCAGTACATGCAGCTCATCTCGGAGCAACAAAGGTTCTCCTCATTCTGATGATAATAATTTGTAAGTCTCAAGTTAGCGCTAAAGGATGTTTTCTTTATGAAAAAGCTGCTTTAGAATTTTCAACGCTCAATTTAAACTTTAAGTTTCTACCCAGTTTTTTTTTTTTTCACATTTAATTTTTCTTTTTGAAAATATAGATTTAGACTAAATAATTGCAATGATGAATCGCAACGTTTCGCTTCATGTATCATATTTGGTACAAAGGGGAAAGGGTCGAGACGGCTTTCAGGTTAACGTGTTGATATGATGCAAATGATAACAGCTTTATGGTTAAATAGTCCCATGGGAGAAGGAAGTGCATTTGTCTTCACAGGAGAAAAGTTACAACTTCTGATTTAAGTGGAAAACTCATCCATTACGACCGATCACTTTACGCCAAGATACACCGTCTTTATAGCTTTATGCATTAGTGATCTGCTATTCGTCAGTAAAGAGTTAGATTGATTTATTACGCACAATTGGAAAGTAAGGGCTGCTTATTCACATTTTTCAAACATAAATGAAAAACAGTCCCCAGTGCTTCCTTCATCGCAGACTATCATCATCATTCTCGAGGCTCTAATTATGCTATTGGAAATAATGTGGCATCGGGAATGACAATAAACAGTGCAATAGGCACAATATTGACTCCTTGCTGATTATAGTAAATAATGACAGATGTAATTGTTCAAGACACTCTCCACAATTGTGACAATGTTGCCAATTATAGTATTTCCACCTTATATTTGATGTTTAATTCATTTAATAAAATGTTTTGATAATTGTTTGTCCTACAAAGATGCAGTGTGGAAAATTGGTCACAAGTAGTGTTGTCGTTCAATTAATTGCATTTTGTATTTGATTTTGGTACAAAAACTACTCAAGCGTAGTGAATTTTCATAAGAAAATAAAAACATTCAATTCATACATCACCGTCATTAATTTCTACAATTTCAAAAGCATCTTGTTTAATTTTTTATTTTTGAAATACGCTTAATAAGATGAAAGGTATTTTTCTCTTTTCCTTTGTTTTACCTGACCAACGGGATTCATAATTTGTTGTTGTGGTAATTCAAATGGATGAAACCTCAATTAAAATAAGATATATTTAAGGTCAGTTATATTGTCAACGTGGAGATTAACATACGATAGAATTCCATGCTTCATGATTGGTCGAAATAATCATAAAAAAAAAAAATGAGTAGCCAATCAATCAATATCCCGTCAAAGTGAAGATTTTCAGCTTTTCTAAGTGATGTGTCTAGCACTTTTCTTGGAAGTATATTCCCCCTTTAAACATTTTATATATATTTTCGTATGAAAAATAATATTATGTGATTTCTTTAGTCAAAATTCCAACAGGTACATAATCGTGTAGCACATCCCCGCGGTGAAGCAACCAGAGTGCCGTTTTGATATTGATCAACATAATATAGCCATAATGATATTTATCGCAGTAAACAGTCATGATTAATTCTTACTTGGTTTTCTGCTTCGTGTATCCTTTTTTAACCGTATACTTAGTGTGTTCTTAAATGAGAACACATTTGGTTATCAGACTGGTTATCGGATAAAGAAATTATTGGTAATTTAGCCTTCTATCACTTTTTAATATGTAAAATACACCATGTAAATACAATCTTAACTTAATTACATAACTGCACAAGAGAATGACATTTTGGAAGCTTCCCAATTATTAACTTTTGTATCACAATTAATATTCTTCTATCTATCCGAATGTTCAAGTAGATGATCCGTAAGAAATTTGTTGAAACATTCCCTCAAAATTTGTTTTTTCTCTTTACAGTTGAATCCGTTTAATAGATATAAAAATGTACATTAATGTCACAAAATTGTAATTATGTAATTATTCGTGGTTATGTCATTTAGATTAAAAGGAAAGTGAGGGCGTTTACAGTAATCAACAAATTCATTTTTAATACATGAAAATAATTCAAGTGAACGATTAACCAACTAGGCTTACTGCCTTAGATTAACAGACAGATATAAAATTATTACTAAAAGAAAAAAAAGGTTTGGAGAAGAGACAAAAATAAATTTGGAGAGGGAAAAAGGAAGAAAAATCAAACAGTCAGTAGGCATGTACTGATTTAAGTGCCCGCGTTATCACTTAAATTTAAGATTGAGCGCAACTTAATTTTTTTCTTAAAAACTTTTTTTTATTCTCCCAAAATATTTTTTTCTTTTAAAACTTTTTCTTAAAAAAAAAAAAATATTTTTGGGAAAATGTTTGGAGAAATAAAATGTTTAGGAGAAAAAAATGTTTTGGGAGAATCAACAAAAATGGGGAGAAAAAAGTTTAGGGTTAGGTAAAGGTTAGAATTAACCCTGACTAACCCTAAACAGTAAGTAGGCATGTAAACAGTGGCGTACTCAGCTTTCGGTGCCAGGGGGTAAACGGTAGTTATCGGAAAAAGTCTGTACCCAGAGGCGTTAGAGAAAAGGGGGCCCGGGGGCTGATTTCACCTTCCAGTTGGAGGTAAACTTATCAACTGTAAAATGTTATAAAAATTTATAATAATTTTTCCAAAAATTTCCAAAACTTTAATTTTACCATAAGTTTTCTTTATTTTAATAGAAATGAAGGAACTTTTAAAATCAGTTCGGTATAATTTTCTAAAAATGAAAAATTATCACCAAAAATGGAAGAAAAAATCCGAAAATGGAATAAATTGCTCCAAAATGAATTATTTTTTTCTGAAAATCAAAGAAAATTTCCGAAAAACGAAGAAGAAAAACTGCCCAAAATTAAAAAAATTGCCTTAAAAATCAAAGAAAATTATCGACAAAATAAAAAAAATACCCGAAAATCAAAGAAAATTTCCCGAAAATTGAAAAAAATTAAAGAAGTATCCTAAAAATTAAAGAAATTTTCCAAACATTTAAGATTTTATTTCGATAGGAATAACTGAACAAAGTCATCAAAAATGTGGCCGATTATATAATCTTTTTTCACAGTTTATTTCCCTAATACTGTATGTATAGCATATTGTATATCTCGCTATTTACGTTTTACGTACGGAATTTCGGCTGAAGGAGGGGAACGTTAGACAAAACATTATGATTTTTGAAAAGGAAAATTAGTGGAACTCAAATAAAATCATATTTAAAATAAAGACATGGGTTCTGATCGAATATTGATTTTTAAATGTTTTATTCATCAATATTGTTTTGATCATGGATTTCAGTCATAATATGCCAGTAACTGAAAGTACTGCTGTAAAAATCAAAATCTGATCTGCTCAGAATTGTACATGTCTATGAGTCTACGAACCTTCAATAAACGAACACCTTAAATGCAAACTTTTAACTAAAAGTGAGATGCTTTACACAACTCTGCACTTAGCAAAACTTTAGCGATTTTCAAAATGTTATAGGGCCTATAGATTTTAAAAAAGTGTTTGCTGTAACACAGCTCAACCCATGTTAATACTGGTAAATATAAGGCCCATTCAATGACTCACAAATATTCGTTACACCCTTTTGATATTTTCGTCTACTTTCTGCAATAGACTGATAAAAGATAATACTGTAAAAGTGATTAGCTATTACAGCGAAACAAACGGCAACTTATAAAAGAGCAAAATTTGATGAACATTATATTGTAAAGAAATGAAATTATCCGCATGAAAATATCAGCATGGTAATATCGAAAAGCTAGAAACCTTTTCGCTAAAATACTGAATTCCTCATCTCGTGAACTAACGTTATTGCATAGGCCTCAAAATGCAATCACGTTACACAATATTGATTAAAAAGCATCATATCTAAAATAAAATAGGGGATTCTGTCCTAATATAAATGTCAGCCTGAATAAAACACAATGTTTACAAGTCGTTGTCTTTTTGCTGAAAAAATGTTCAATTATAATTTCTACATAATGACTAGAAATTGATTTTCATGTTTCTCTTGTCTGAAGATTACCTTCATATGTTGCATTTATTGAGAAAGAGACAAATATTGTTTTTAGAAATACATTAAGATATATAATCTCTTTCGATGGATGTGATATTTCTTGTTGAAATACATTCTAAATACCATCGAAAAAAATACCCCGTGATACTTGTTGATCTCCTGGTCTAGTATCATCAAACTGTTGTTTAAGGATTATGACATACCTCAGCAAGCACAACTCGTATACTACTATTCATTAATGTATTCAACACAAACCGGATATATTTAATGAGCGAGATCTGACCCGTTTTATTGATTTCGTGATTTCTTTTACGACGAAAGGTGACAGAATTATTTGGCTGAAAGCAAATTGTCGTAACAAGCGTGCGAAACATCTAATCCACCTTCCCCGTAAAATTTATTGTACAAACTGCCGCGCACTTGTATCACAAATCACCGCTTAAGCTGCAATTAAGCATTGCAAAAGAGCTGAAAGCTAATTCAAACGGCAAATTAAACCCAAATATATAATTTATTTCTGTCATAAGAATTATTTAATACCAATGAATACCAGGGAGGAGAATTAAGTGAATTTATTTTCCTTCGTCGTTCATCATGTGAATCATGTGTAGTTTTGTCACAGTGTTGTTGTTTATACAGTTTTATGGTTGACAGAAGGATAGTTACGTTCCTCATAACTCTGCACAAGGTGGTTTGAAAATGAATGGTTTACGATTTTTGCTATAAAAATGCCACTCACATCTGAGAACCGATAAATGTATAACATTGCACACTCTGTGGGTACAGTTATTGCCAAGACAAGAAATATGGCGAGACAATTTTCATAGGAACATAAAAATGCCAAGTGAGTTTGAAATGTTACTTCTGTTCCGTAGGGATTGTTAAGGTAAAAGGGCACTTGGCAACACCATCGATGATCGCATTTTACGTCCCTAACAGCAATGTTTCCATCACACTTGCCATTATTGATGTATTTTTGTTTCATGTGCGTGCTTGAACGAGTTGACTGCTGAAATTAGGGACTTATTGGTTTAGGAATTATAAAATATGAAGAACAATTCTGATGTCGTAGTTAAGTTGAGCTTGAGGTCTAATTGATCGATTTGGAAGAAATAATTTAAGTGATTAGGCCTACTTTAAGCAAGGATGTGTTTGACCAGGAAAGTTATATTTTTACTTCCCTGGTTTGACCCAAAGGTACTATTCGTTCTCTTACAGATATTGCTTAGGTAACGAGGATTTCACAAGCTGAGAACACATTTGCAAACGTTCTTGGCGTGGGGGGAAAATGCACGTATCTTATGTCAAATAATGTGAATACTAGATTCGATAACACGAGTGATGGTGTTGTTGAATATAATGGGTCACGGGTCACGCTAATGGAATTTTTGCCGGTCACGCCATAGCAGCTTTTGTTGACAAAATTGGTTAGCAGATGATTGTGACTTGCATGACTTTTGGTTGGATGACCTCCTCATACCTTCCGGTCCCCAAGAGTCGGCCTGGCTTTTCACAATACTCCCCGACCTCAATCAACTCTGACGTGTTTCGCATACCACATGCGCCGCTGACGAAGGCGGGAAACATGGAAACATTAAACAATACGACAACTGAGTTTACACCATGGCTGGTCAGATTTACGGTCTTTGCTGATGAACTAAGAAACAAGGCATAAATCAACGAGTTACTAATGGAAAACTCCGCCTGTTTGGCGGAGTAGCTCTCGGGGCGGCATCGCTTTGTAGCAGTGATGTGGCTGCCCACTAGGTCGTTCTTGCTTGATTACTTATGTCAGTTGCTGTAAGATTTATCACCATCTTGAAAGTGCTGTTTAACTCAAAAACATGAAAAAATTGAACGAGAGTCGAAACCTCGTGCAAGGCTCCTTTCCAAATGTAAACAACATTAGCAAAAGGAGAATTGCTTTGAGGTCGCTGGGAGAATAGAACAGAGAATTTCATGACAATATCATCGGACCGTAATTTGGTGAATTACGGCATGCATACGTTATTCTATCAATATGTCTGCTATTCTTATCTTTGACAGAGGATAAGATTTACCAGTGTTTAGCTCAAGCCATAAATTGAACCTTGCCACAAGGGCAAATATTAATGTGTCAAAATGACTTTTCTATATAATCCTAATACCCGAATCTAATCCCCTGTCGCAAATACTCCTCTGTTTCTGAGTCAAAATATCGTAAAGAAAATTACACTGAATAAACTAATATATTTTCCGATATATTTTACTACGTTTGAGCAAATGTTCTGTCAGATTCATGTTATTTATCGTTCAGAAGCAAAAACTTTCTAGAAGAGTGGACTTTATAGGCTGCTATTTATATGAATGACTAGTTTATAATGCAATTCTCGAAACAGCAATCCTCAAAAAACTGTGCAATTTGCAATTTCATTTCGATTTCTTGACAAATAAGTTTGAAGCTTTATTTTATTTTTTTGACTTTTTTGATTATATTGTCGAATTTGTGACTAGAATTTAAAAATAACTTTATAGCATAGAACATAATTGGAAAATGTGGGTGGGTATTTACACAACATTGTTCAAAAGATAATACGTCTTATAAGTTACTTGTGTGAATAATAGTCTACGCAGGCGATGATTGTAATTTCTGATCTAATTCTTTATACAAACGTTTTGTATACCGTCTTATATACCTGTGTCGTACGGTGTACAATTAATTATTAAGCTTTGATGTAAAATATATAATAAGTTATCCACGTGCACATGTTATAATAACCATGTAATATAATGCCTTCTATTCAATCACTATCATTGTTTTTTTAATTTTATCATTATTACATTTTATTTATGTAGCACTTATTTTAAAAGTAAGCTATAAGTGATTTACATATGCATACAAGATAATAACATAGCAAAAATAATTTTCAATTATAAAACAGACAAAATCTGGATCGTTAAAATAGATTACACTACAACATACTGTAAGGAATAAAGACAAAATTATTAAATGCAGAATAAAAAGTCAAGTATTAAAAAATAAAAACGATACGGATTAAACACTAAAAGGCAAAGAGGCA
>JAIGNY010001139.1:512500-517500 GCA_020152595.1 Chiridota heheva
ATAACTGTTATAATTATGCTACTACACTACTACCACCACCACCACCACCACCACTGCTGCCACTGCACCTGCTGCTGCTACTGCACTACTGCTACTACTACTACTGCTACTGCTACACCACCACCACCACTGCACACTACCACCACTACCACTACCACTACCACTACTACTACTACTACTACTACTACTAATACTAATAATAATAATAATAATAATAATAATAATAATAATAATAATAATAATAATAATAATAATAATAATAATAATAATAATAATAATAATAATAATAATAATAATAATAATAATAATAATAATAATAATAATAATAATAATAATAATAATAATAATAATAATAATAATAATAATAATAATAATAATAATAATAATAATAATAATAATAATAATAATAATAATTCAATTAGAGTATAAGGATCATGAGCAGATAGGCAAAGCATTTTCTTATACAGTGTATGTTATACCTCATTTCAATGATTAAACAAAAACGTTTTCAATGATTTAGAAAGAGGCAATTATTTTTCAAAGAAATACTTAAAAATTGTCTTGGATTTGCCTTTGTGATCTCACACTGTACACCAGTTTATTTCTTTAATAAAATGAAAATTCACGAAAATATTTCTTTAAAGAATAAGCATGTTTGACGAATACCAAAACGGATGATTTTCATGTTTCTGACATTCCTGGGTGTAAGTTCGTTTGAATTGGCTTTTGTTTGATTGACAGTGTTCTTAAAACTAAAAAGCTGGAAATTTAAATAAGAAATACAAATCAAATTGTTATATTGTTTTTCAGCGATGGTACCATTTCGAGAGTAGTACGTGAGGATAGGAGGTGCATATACCTCACGATGTTGTTTGTCATCCTTATCAATTCTCGTTGGTCGGGTACTTCCTAAGTATAACACGCAAGCGTATAATGACCATGTCAAGTCTACCATGTCAAGCTATGTCAATCAGCTCCAGAATGTTAGTTTGGTTTTGGCGTTCACCAATAGTGGCAATAATCTATTAATTCTTTCTAATTCAAAATCATTTATGGGAAATAAATTTTAGGTCGACATATTATTTTCTGTTTTTCATTCTCATTTTGAGGTATATCATTTACAGTTATACTTGAAGGAGTATTGTCAAGCATGTACTTTCCATATGATTGAGGACAAAGAATTATAATGGCGGGAAAAGTCAATTTGAGTTAATTAGGTTTCTTTAAAACTAAGGTCATTTTTACTAGATGGTTGGAAACCTTTTCTTAAATTATTGAGACTGTACTATACCACATATACTTTATATTAACATGCATGTTATGCCCATCTGTCAAAGAAGACATACAGTCCTGTGTTATGATAGAAGTAATAATTATCAATATTAGTAATAATCAAGTCATTTGCTCAAATTTTTCATCTTCCAAAACAATGTAACATATATGTTCCAATTAACTGATTCATTAATTCAATAAATGGCATACATGGGAACAGCCATATTGCCCTCTAAAATTAACATCAATACAGTTCTTTGTTTTTTTTTTAAAAAAAAAAAAAAGATGTAAAGTATTTCATTACAATTTCAAATTATCTAGCTCATGAAAATTATTTTTCCTTTGCATGGTTCTATGGATTTTTATTTGTACATGATATAATTGATAGCCTTCAGAACTCGTTGTCCAAACATAAATGATAACAAATTTCAAGAAGAATTATAAAGAAATATTATGTGCTAACACATAGTACAAATGATCTCATCGTTGGTGGTATCTCAAAACAAACTGCTTGCCTCCATGTTACAATTTTGAACATGGGTAGTTTGAGAATGGAATAGGATTTTGAAGGTTTTTGGTAAAAGGTTACCTTTACAATTCTCTATCATAATAAAAGGTTTAAATTGGTGACTTTTTCTTTTCCTTAAACATGGGTGTGAACTACGTGGGCAGTAACTCATAAGTCTACAACAACGGTGGCGTTGAAGATCAGACGATTCGAAGGTTGTAATAAGGTACAATCAGGTGGCATGAGAATTTATATGATGTTGTGCAGACCTTTGACCAAGGTTACCTCTTGTTTTCCGAAAACTTTTTTCGTAAACAAACTTTTCATATCACATCGACTTCCATGGGACAGGGCCTCTACACGACCTTATCTAAGCGCCTGTTTCAAGGTGAAACTGGAAAGGTGAATGTTTAAAGCTGTATATTTAAGTTTAATTATCCTTGAGTTGTTATCTTTATGGCAATCGTTCCAACTGTTTCAAATTATGTTTTTTTGTCTGTCGATCCATTGCCATGTTACCAAATAAATGCAGAAATATTCCAGGTTTAGCGAAACTTATGAATATATGATGATAATGATATCTTTCCTCTGTGTACTTGGTTTTGAAGTATATAGTAGCATTGAAATCACATTCAACTTAATGTTATAGGCCCTTACGTTCTAGAAATGATTGTCTTAAGTCTGTAGCTTTCTACGTCTTCCGTGTACGTATTCGTTCTTCGTACAATTCGTATTAGAGGGAAACGAACTGTTTTAAATCCTTGTCTCTTAGCTGTCTCTAACTTTTATGAAATTCCGGATTATTATAAAATATCAATTTAATACGTTTCTCATAATCATTTCCCAAATTTAAATTGTCAGTGTTTCCGCCTTTTCAGCCTGGCTGTATATAATGAGGAAATCTCGTTTCGTTTTAAATTGAATGACACTCGGCTGGCAATTGCGCCACATACTAGCTGACTAATTTCACTTCCACGGCGGTTATTGATTGGAATATCAGTCCAAAGAACTTCCACACAGTCTTAACGCAAATATTTAGACCAATCAAAAGTGTTCAATTATATTGATTGCCCATATTTCTGTCTCCATTAAAACAATATCTGGCCTGTGATATTTTTCTTTACAACGGCTGCTGTGAAATTGTTCATTTCTTTTAAAACATGCTTCGAATCTGGCATTGCGTAGAAGCATTTTATATCTGAATTCATCAAGTTGCCTTGTCGTATTAGTTTTTGGAGATATGGATACAAATCAAGAAGCTTTCAAACAAGCTATTTAATAAAATTAAAAATTAAAAAAATATAATGACTATAAGACGGTGACTAAGATGAGGCTGCTTATGCTTTGAGTATGTTTTTATGAAGGTGAAATTAAATCTCTGGAGATAACAAGGAGAAAAAGACGCGGAGAAGTCAAAGTGATTTAAAAAAGAATCTCGTCTCCAAAAAATTGCTTGATCATACTAGTTACGTCACATCCACGGCGGAAATTTATTAGCTTGTCTGTGATTATGTAAATATTTTAACCAATCAGAAACGTTTGATTGTATTGTATTTTCATTTCCACGTTTAAACGATATCTTTCCTTTAAAATAATGCGACAAACCCCCAAGAAATTTTGTAAAACAGCTTCAAAATTTCGAATGATCATATATTGCAACTTTTTTCTTACTGTCTTACTTTGCAAATCTGAATTCCATAGTTACGTGGTTTATTAATGAATTTCCAAGATTTCTATGTTGCATACTTTGAAACAAACACACCACTTTAACAATTAATGTCTTCATGAGTCACCAATAATTTACCTGCCTTTTAATTTTTTTGGATAGGTCCTCTTTCTAATCTCCGCTGATCCAATCTCCTCGTGGCAGAGATGGTTTCGTTTTGAAGCTAATCTAAGTGGTGTTTTTATTATTTTCTTCGTGCATTCATGGTGTTGACTGCTCCCTGGGATCCTTACTATGCTACCAATTGTCAGTCCCCTGATGTTATGACGTTTTCGGGCATCATATTATTTATCGTTACTTCGTTCTTTCACTGCATTTCCCCCTTTGTATCTCTTTGTGTGTCTTTAATGTTTGACTTTTACACATCAAAGGGACCTACAGTTCGTCTTTGTTTGAATATTTCCTCATTTTTTTTCTCTGCGTGTCTGCACAATTCTTCCTTTCATACGTTTTCCGCGTCATCAAATTTTGGCAGCTTCAACCCTATATTAATCTTCTCCGCATATCCTTTAGGTAGCTATTTGCTCCAGGGGAAACAAGCCACGCTTACCAGCTTACGGTAAGCTCAAATGGTCATAACTTGTTGCTGCAGTTTATGTCTCTTTCGGCTTGTCATACACGTTATACCGTTTCCCTGAACTTTATAACCAAATATTACATATTATATGATTTCGCCATTCTCACCTTAAAAATATCTTGGTTAACATGCTTCCTTCTGATAAGAAAGACAGCTTCCTTTTGTTAAGGTAGACAACCAAGTAAGCCAATGTTTGTTGCATCCTGGCATTAAAATTCCTAAAATGTCCTCTGTAACATTAATGATCATGTCTCTTGCATGAATATTTGCCAACCCTTATTATGGAGGTGCTCTACATCGAACATATTTGAACGACCCAAACTTCATCGTAATAGTGGGCGCCATTCATATTTAGGCTGCGCATAACTTAAATATATAGGCACACATGACTTCCATGTAAATCATTCTTCTAGGTTTGTCTTTCAATGATTGATTCGTTTTATATTTACGAGACGTTGCCTGAAGTTCTATAATTCTCTCACTTGATGTTTGTAGAATAAATCGAATTCAAATTTTGCAGTGGTCAATTAAGACTGATGTTGAAATAAAGCGAGATTTGAAGACATCGTTGGATTATTTAGTTGTAAAGTGATGGATAGTCAAAACAAGTTATAGCATCTGTATATATGAATCAAAATTTTATAAAAGAATGCGCATTTTTCTAGATTATCATGATTTACCATATGTATGTACAGGTTCTTCTTTTTTGGGGGTAAATATTAGAATTGGTTGAACTGAAAGAAGAGTGCCGGAACGTTTATTGCATCTCAGGAGTCGTAGATTTACGCTTTTACTTTAGAATTGAAAGTGCGTAATAGGAAGGGAAAGATTTGCCAATTTCAGACTTTAAGAGGCGAAACCTAAATTCTTAACAACTTTTCCAGCTTTCTCATGGCCTTGCAACTCAAAATACTGTT
>JAIGNY010001139.1:522500-527500 GCA_020152595.1 Chiridota heheva
GTACATATTTCGTCGTAGCGCAATTGGAATATAAAAAAATCTTATCAAAAAAACTGGTCAAAAATGGGTTTGAAAGATTTAGTTCGAAAAAAAACATGATTTATATGAATACCAATCTATGTGAAAGACAATGGCGCAAATATTACATTTTTAATTGTTTTACAACTTAAGGTTATTGTGTTTTGCTGCTTGGCCTGATATTGATCTAACCTAACAATCGGAAAACAAATGCCACGACATGCCTGAAGCAAATTGCCTCAAGATGCAAAATCGTCATATGGACCAAAGAGCTTCCACACAAGCTTTTACCCAAGCACTTTGTATGGACACAATGTTTACAATTGGATTGAAATTTTTGATTGGTTGAAATTTACACCAATTGCATCATAATTCGTTGACGCTTACTTTATGATATATATATTAATTAAAACCTCAAGATTGACTAACGTTTTGCTGTGGCCCAATCGGCAAGGCAATTGAATTCAGGCTTTTAAAATATTTTTCTAAAAGCAACACCTGTAGGTTTGAATCCCGTCAGAACCATTTTTCTTGAATTTTTTTTTTTTTTTTCGCTCATTGGAATTTTGATCTGGTGACTGCTATTTTAGTTTTACCTTACTAATCTTTCCAATTGTTTTTTTCTTTCTAACAATTAAAATAACAAGTTTCCCGTAGATTGTTATAACATTATGCACTACGAATGAATCTTCTTCACACATACACAATGTACAGTAGTGTGCACATGTACAAACAGAAAAGGATCTTGTGCGTTCCAGAAGTGGAAGTGACGTCATGGCTTTATATCCCCAATTTTACAGAAACCAACGATGTACGAATCGAGACGAGCCTCCCAAGTCTTTCACATGCAACTTTTACAAAGTATGTCTTCATTGTATATATCCTTTACATAAAAACCCAATAGGCCTATTCAAATTATGTGAAAACTAATCCAACTGCAGACCACCCCAGCAGACTTTCAACCGTGTAGAACAAAACATACTTGCGTATTCAAGCTTTCAGTTGCTAACAATTTGAAAACAAAGCCTATCCTGCAACAGTTGCAATAGTGAAATTATCTGCCCAGAACATAACTTTTCACACGGAATCAAACCTGATTTCTGCGCATTTAGCTTCCAGTAATGTCATGCTTCATGCAGCTTGTGAAGAAAATGTTCAGTTTCTAGTAAGAAACTCATTTACAACTGTTCAAAGGGCCAAACTTCTAGATCAAAACATACTTTGTTTATTGGATTTAATCTTAGCATGTATAGGCCTATCATGTAACAGAAAATGCATCGAGCAGTAATCAGCGTTGGGCGTTGATTCCAAATCAAATAGAATGGTAAATCTTGATAGTGTATATAGGTATCAAATCTGAAAATATTCATTCAAATAATTTAAAAGGCAAAATCAAACACAAAAACAAACGATAGCGTATAATTTGATTTCCTCTAAATATATTATTCCTCCGTATACATGAGCAAGCAAAATCATGATCGCCTCATCATCAGTCCAAGGAGCTTAAGAAGTCAAGAGCACCATTGATGTATCCCGATTGGTTTGGAGTTGTTTAGATTGTATATATACAGTGTTGGTCAAACCATACCAATTGTAATTAGCATTGATATGTGTAAGTGACAGCTCTTGCCTTTTCGTGGAAGTTAAATCGTTTATATCTGAACCCATGTTCGTTTATATCTCAACCCATGTTCGGTTGCAATGCATCAGACTTAATATTTTTTGTGTGTAAACAGATGAATTATGGCTAACCTCAATATGCAGTGAAACCATGAACATTTTTTAACCTTTAAATGAACTGCTACACACCTTGTGATTGTTGTGCTGTTTTGCCTTCTTTTCTCAAATTCTAAATTGATGCACGCCAGATATAGAGATTGCAGCATTGCAGAGTAATATTAAACATATAAATGTTTTCAGGTGTGAAAACGCAGTAAACAATGAAAATATTGTTAATATTTACAAAGATACGAATGATTTCGTTTACATTTTGTCATGTCGTTGTAAAATAAAACGTTTTAGTTTGAAAAGTTCGAAAAATTGTTGGGTTGAACTTTTGAATATGGAGGAATGGAAGAGGGGAAGGGGGGGGGGGGTGCTGCTGTAGATATCCAAAGAATTGGCGTAGTGGCAGTGGCTTATGACTTTCAAAATATAGTAAACAGGTTAATGTATGTTTAAAACATTCATTCGTTGTTTTCAACCAGTCATGAAAATAACTTCTTTTTTTGTCAAATTTGTTACATTTTTTAATGAGAAAGTGGGAATTCCTTCAGCATTTGAATGTTTGAGCAGCATTATACCTTTAATAGATAATATAATTTAAAACTGTAACCAAATGCTTGATAAGTTTAGATTTGTATTTTGAGGGCCCGAAATTAATTTCAAAGTAGCACATAGAAAAAGTGTGTTTCATTTACTTTTAGCGAATTGTTGATTCATTTAAATTAATCACAAGTACATATTCAAAAGTAGCAAAACATTTGTCAAGTTGATAAAAAAAATCGAAAAACCCAGGAAAAACGTTAAATTTTGATTGGTTCAACTTCATTACCTTTAACCTGTTTAGGAACGGAAGCGGATGGGCTGCTTTGAACATCATTTTCATTATACTATCATATTTCACGTTAATTCCTTTATATTATCGTGGTCAATTGTCATTAAACTGTTTTTCTGTCGTGGCCCTCAGCACGCGACAGGTCTGGTATTGTAAAGTGCTCAAAATCCGCCATCTTTTAATTGAGAATTATTTTTTACATTTTATTTATTAAAGAGAATATGGACTTCAAATTAAGTGCTATTTATTGAAGATTGTATTTTAATGGATTAGTTCAGTGGTCAAGCATGTTTATGTGTATCGTATATGAAAGAGGAGTTCAAAAGCAACAAAATGGTGAACAAAGCATTCAAAAATCTTATTCCGTTAAGGAGATATTCAAGCTTTGGTATCATTTGTGTAGAAACGACTGAAATCAGACTAGTTGTGATGTCATAGGCTCAGATTCCTCAAAGTCTTTATGTTTGCTATCACATTTTGTCCTGCGATTCTATAGCTTAAGACCATGTCAAAAAAGTAGTAAAACTGAATATAGGAAAGGTATTTATAATATACCACCCAAAGACATTTTGAGGAAAAATAATTCCCAAGTAGTGAAAAAATTGAATTAAATTTCTTTAAAATACAATAAAGATTTTGAAGAATCTGAGACTGTGACATCAGTCTGATTTCAGTCGTTTCTACAGAAATGATACCAAACTTTAAACTTGAATATTTCTTAACGGAATAAGATTTTTGAATGCTTTCTTCGCCATTTTGTTTCTTTGAAGTCCTCTTTTATATAAGATGGACATGGTTGACCCCTGAACTAATCCTTCAATGGTTACGACGCTACAATAAATTCCAGCAATGCTAATTCAAAAATTTATGGCGTTGTTTTTATTCGCAAAAATCATGTAAATTGGCAACGTTAAGGAATGCAGACGAAAAGTGTTGGTGCCAATCCGATATTTTAATAGCCACCTCCAAAACGTGATATGAAGAATAGTATCGTTTAGATATGTTTACGGTTTCAGAAACATAATGTAAAATATTTATTACACCAACAATTTTTTTGAAGAGTCACAAAGAGATAGTGAAGGAGAATGATATTATTTAAAATTTGAAATGAACGAGGCTAGTCTAATCGGAAACTTCAACAGCTAAGTTAAGAAAATGTTAGCGTGGGTACGTACGCCATGTGCACTTTCCATCTGCTGAAGTAATCTTGCAACCTGAATCTGAATAGGTTAAGGTAAAGGTAATGGAAACTTATAGGATAGCGCACATTACTGTATCAACATTCAATGGTGCTTTGCAAACTTACAGGTTAAGTCGGCAAAACTCCTTCTGGAAATGAACGACAACTAAGCATGACAAGTATGAGGGAAAACAGTTAACAAGTTTAGTAGGCTAAGTTTAGCTTTCAAACAGTTGGTGAATGTATATCAATGTCTGGTGGTCTGGCGGTAAAGCATTTCAATCTTGTAGTGTTTGAGCAGTAAGGGAAAGAAGGAGTATTTACATTCATTTTAGCATAGGGTACGTAGAAATTCAGATATCATGATTATTTCTTGTATTGATTATTACCTTTAGGATTAGGTTATCATTATCAATAACGATAATTATTAATGATTTACACACAGCATATAAAAGCAGCTGTTCTTTCTTCTTGTTTTTAGCAGGGGACAATCTATTATTTATGACGACTTTATTTATTGTATCTAATTTTATTTCATGATAAATTGATTAATACCTACATCACCTTGTTATCTTTCTTTGCTTTTCGTTTTTGAGGAAACTGACTAAAGGCCGGTTTCAGATTAGGGAGGACAGACTGACAGAGGCGCGGATGAGTTAAAGGCACCCCTGAAAATGTTTCCAGTTGCATGCATGCTTTATTTTGATGACAAATTGTGAAATTATTAACATAAAATTAAACTTTTATTCAAATTTGGCAACAGTTCCTGAAAAATTCTCGAAATTGACAGTGCTTTCCCGAAAGTGAAGAATATTTCTGGAAATTAAAGAAAATTCCTGGAAATTGAAGACGATTTCACGAACATGCAGGGAATTTCTCAGAAAATGAAGGAGATTTTCCGAAAATTGACTTAGATTTCCTTAAAATTCATGAAAATTTCGCAGAAATGGAAGATATTTTTCTGAAAATAAAGAAAATTTCCTGATCATGAAGAAAATTTCCTGAAAATGAATAAAAACTCCTTTAAATTCAAGGATAATTCCTGAAAAATTCCATGAATTTTCCCAATTAGCGTGGGCATAAAGATATAGGCGTATTTCAAAATTGTATTGCTTTGAAAATTCATTATGGCTCCCATGCGCGCATGATAAGAACTTCACCTTCGTATGCAAAGGTTTTTGGTTCTATATTGTAGATTGTAGCCCTTGAAAATTTTGGTTCAAACTTGACATTTTTGATAAAAGT
>JAIGNY010001139.1:530000-580000 GCA_020152595.1 Chiridota heheva
AAATTTAGTAGGAGAGAAAAGTTGAAGTGACTGAAATTATGAACAGAATTTAAAAAATTACATGAACGATTTTGAGCTGTACTCTCTTTCATACATCAGTAACAACTTTTGCAAATTCTTTAAACTTTGATTAGTCATAATCAGTGACGCCGCCAGAACAAATTTATTGGGTGCATAAATTAAATTATATGTATAAGTGTGTACAACCTATGGTGGCACTGCGCACGCGAAGCGGGCGGCACAATGGCGTGGGATCCAGGGGCTTGCTAAAGGGCCCCTGGTGGGTTCAGGGGCGAAGCCTGTTTGAAACCCAGGGGGCAAAGTTTCCGGAAGCCCGGTTTTCGTAGTTTTTATACCATGTTATTGCTTAAAAATCATGTCAAATACACACCAAAACCATTTTGATTTTGAAATTTTTAACGATTGGGGGCACATGCTTCCCATGCGCCCTCCCTTCCGGCACCACTGGTCATAATTCGACAACTACATAAGCTACGGTCATGATTGAAATACTTCTGTGTTTAGAATTTAACGCTCTTTCTGGTGAATATAAATTGCTTGATATACTGTTAAGATAATTACATTTAAAGCAGTGTTTTAGAATGTTGTGAGATGCATGTCAAGAAAGAAACTGGCCGTTGTTATATTTGAGCTACATTTCTATTAAGCACATCTTTATTCTTTCGTAACATTCTTCCAGTTCCAAGAAATAGAGAAGTGATCTGGATTTCTGAATCAGTTTTGTTGGAATTTATGTAACTCACTATATCACCTATTCATGTGAAACGTAAATTGCATTTTATTTGGTAAAATTTAAACAAGGTTTCTATGTGTGTTAGTTTTCAGTGTCCCCGTGGATTTCAAAGTCTATCGCACTAACCTTGGAAATTATTACGACATTACTGGATAATAAATTTCAAAGTAAGTTTCGTCTCGGTAACCCTCAAAATGCTGTGCGTTGCAATTTCGCCTTCCCAATCGTTCTTAAGTGATGCATTAGTCAAAGTTATAGAGCTTAAATGTTTTCAACTCAGACAGATAAAAGTCCATAGAAAATATCATCAATATGTACAAAATTTTACATAGCAAATACATACCAGTGCTGCGCCAATGGATTACGAATATGACGCAAGTCATGAACGCTAAATATAAGTTGTACAAAACTATCTCATTCTTCCACAAAATATCAGCTTATTTATTCAGTTCATTCATTTAGTTTGAAATCTTTGTACCTGCAGTGTGTCAATTTGTTGTCTGCAAGGGTCGTATTTATATTGTAAATGAGATACAATTTTCATAATGTGTTTAAGAAAAAAGTTAAAACTAGACTAGTCACACCTACATCGACAACTTGATTTCTTTGAAGATAGTCGATTAAAGATGGATGAATTACGGAAATGTTTTTCTTCATTATTTTGAAGACGAAATTATTTTAACGTTTTAGGTTTTAGCTCAACATCCCTTTAAGAGATTTTGAGCTTAAGCAAGGCTAGACAAAAATCCAGATCTTCGTGGTTTTATCTAATCCTAAGCGTTTATTCAACATTTCGCTGTGTTGTCATGTTTGCCTTACATACTGTAGATCGATCAATGGATGCAACAACACTTTGCATTAGTGCGTAGTTTTAAAGAATTTTGCATTCCAAATCTCATGAAATATGATTGCAAAAATCGGTTTTCGCTTGGCGCGATCCGAATGAATTTAGCATACATAATAACATAGACTCGGAAGGTCTAGCGAACATTTCAACAAAAAAACCCGCTGCTTTCATGTGCCAATTGGGTTAAAATATCCCGTTGGGGATTTGTCCCATACTATAGCTAAATTGAGGTATAGCACTCGTAGTTGATAATTCGTTGCGGCATTTAAAAACTAAAGCTTTAAAACAGAAATAGCCTGAATGGGCTATATATCCATAGAGCGCAATTGAATAAATAACTCAGGCTATAAATGTCCTTGAAATCACCAGAGTGGTAATAACCATGGACCTTAAAGTAACAGCTCCTTGCATTAAGACTATTCTGACTCTCCACAAGAAGGTCTTTGTTTGCGTACAGAAAAGAGAGTATTAAATGATGTGTAAAATCACTAGGTTATCTGTGATCAATTCAGCTTAAGTGTGGAAGGAAAGTGAGCACAAAAGATTGGGAACACATTTGGCGGATTGCTCATTAAAAGGTGTTTTACAGAATAAGTTCAGGGTTAAAGTTTATAAAGAAATTTTTAAAATCTTTTTAGTTGTATTTCGTATAATGATTGCCACTTGTAAGTGTATTTGTGTGTTATTATTGATCAATCGTGATTCATTTTGTTGCGGTAATTAATCATATGCCCAGAAATGGATGATATATTAGTAACATAAGGAAAATATGCCATAGTTGAAAGCATGTCTTGTTGCAAGGATGTAAAATCCATCTTGAGTTTATACATACAGTATTTTGGTGATAGTACGTCTGTTTTTAATTTCAATTTTTCTCAAAAGGAAACATTGTTATCAAAATGTGCATCATATTGCTGTTAAAGCTTAAGCTCTTGTAGGCTTACTTGAAAAACAGTTTTCACATATTCAAACGATATTTAAAGCTCCATCACACAGTGGGGCAACTAGAGTCCTGGGGCTTGTGGGGATTTTGGCACTATGCAGCGCTGTCGGAACCGCGGCGGCAAAGGGGCGAGGCACTGAGCTGCTGAGGATGGACCGAGCTGGATGCGCCATTTTGAAACTTATATGTAATTATTCTAGGTCATTCTTGAAGCCTAAAAACAAATAGAAATCCACTCACTCAAATATAACATAGTACATAGAAGTTGCTACATACAATTAGTATTTATTTGACATAATTAAAGCATGTCATTTTACCAGGGAATCGACACCGATTGCCAATGGTGGAAAGGTGCATGCCTCCCATAATTTTTTAAGCAGCGATTTTCAAAATAAGATGTTTACCTATTCGCCCGATGGGTAATTGTCAACACTGGTCTTGGCTCCCCAATCTCAAACCTATAGGCGGGATTTGCCTGCCGAAAGTGTGAGTGTGTGAGGGGGGGGGGAGTCAAAAGGGTGTGTGTGGGGAGGGGAGGGATTACAAAATCACCCTAAAATACAACATATTACCATACAAAAGTATCTATTTGGACAAAAAGTGAGGGTGGGGAAAGTGCCCCCTTGCTCTCCTTAAATCCCTCCTATGCTCTAACCATGGGGCCAGGAGGCAAGATTCCTCCACTTTTTCGAAAACTGACAAAAATGCCCCTTTTTTTAAATGAAAAGGCCCCTCAATTAATGTCCAAGAAGCGTCCGAACTTCTAACTACCCACCAACAAAAACAGGCTTATACCCACCCCAAGATATTTCTTGAGCTATAGATGTTCTAGTTTTCACATGTGTGTGAACTCATCTAGGGAATATCTTATATGAAAATCATGGGCTGGTTTTCATCTAGGCTGCTGCACACACTGCTCTCATTACTTCGGAAATTTTGAAGAACATCGGTTGGCAATAAACTTTTGTTACAAAATTCAAAGTTTCAGAGACTTAAATTAAAGGAAAGGTATCGTCCCATAAATAGATTCAGAAATGAAAGCCGCCGTGCTGGTAACGACACTTCCGTTTTCAATTTTCCTATTCATCGCGAAAAATCTACGATGTTATCGATCACACATCTGTCGGACCGAACATACTATCCTACATGTGTTATCGATAATATCACAAATTTTTCGTAATCAATAAGGAAAATTGAGAGCCGGAAGTGACGTGTTAACTTCTGAATTTACTTATGGGACGATACTTTTCCTTTAGTTATAACAATGTTCTACTTGGTCCTTTATACAGAACCAATTTTTGTGTGGCAATTGTACTTTGCAACCAGTTACCATAACCACATGTATCGTGCGTTCTGTCGCAATTTGTTATTACCTGGCACTTTGTAATACCTGTCGCAATTTGTTATTACCTGGCACTTTGTAACACCTGTCGTAATTTGTAATAAAACTTGGCGCAATTTTTTAATGATTTGAAATTCCTCTCGCAATTTGTAATAAACCTTGTCGCAATTTGTAATAATTTCTGTCGCAATTTGTAATAACAACCCGAGCTGTCGCACTTTCTAATAAAGTCCGTCGCACTTTGTAATAAACTACTTAACATATTTGGAAATAATAAATCTGTAACGCCTAGTCAGGAGCATCAAAGAACTGAACCCCGGATCTCGGACAAGTTGAAAGGTATTTGGGGGCATATTTTTGGCGATTTTTGATACAATTTGGACTTTTTCCTGACCCATAAATCGACAGGGCCTCTTCCATCTAATATGGCCTGCGTCTGGTATTTACAGCCGGAATATATTTTTTTTAAATGATGAAAGTGCTGTTATGTACAGCAAAAATGATAATTTTGGATAAAAAATTAACGCCGAATAATGTTTGGTTCTTATACGCTATCAGCATCAGAAACCTATCCGTTCCGCTTGTCGTGCATGATGTGTGTATGTATTAGTGTGTATAAACTGTGCATTACATTAATTTTATATGCAGATATGTGGTACCAATGTTACAACTTCCTGGTGGTAATAATTCATAATTTTGACTGTTTTTGTAACATTTTGCTAAACCTTTGGCAATATTTTCCGAGGCAGGCGCGACGCTACAGGAGAGGAAAATGCCCCTAACGAAGACGCTATTCCCCCACTTGCTCCCCAGAGAAAATTGTAAGAATTCGAAGGTCAGACGAAAAAAGAAATACAAAATTGAACAAAAATTATATTAAATGATGCTAAGAAATGTTGTTTAAAGATTAAGAAAACTTATTTTTTGAAAACGATTGCAGCCCCAAAAGCGATAGTCGGAGCTCAAATATTGTGATGAATATTTTTTGCTTTTCACTAGACCCCCATATTTCGCGGACACCCATATATCTGTTGGCGATTCTGTGTAAAGTTGCCCCTATAAGACAAGCTTGCCCTTTCTTGACCCAGTGACAAAACCCGTGCTCTCAATCCCGATTTTTTTTTTATATATTTGTCTCAAAATATCGTGATTAAACATTTGTATCGGGAAGGGGTAACATCGAACCAAGTTTGCGCCCCGATATTGAAACTCTGCTGGTCTTTGCCCCCATATTGAACTTTTGCCGGCGCCTTTATCATGGATATCGGTTGGGAATTTTCACCAATTTTGTGCCCTTTCAAAAAAGTTTCATTTTTTGTTTTCGCCTCTGCTCTATCAACATACAGGAGTCTCTGCATAAGCGTTCAAGAGTAGGCCTAACTTCGTCCAGGTCCCGGGCGGCAAAAATTTACCTGACCCATTATGTCCCACAATTCAGTGTCGTTAGCCAGTGAGGACAGGGGGAAAGAGCCCTCAGCCAGATGCCTTGCTCCCTCTTACCTCCATTTCGGATTACGAAAAATTTTCAAAATCAAATTCTCAATTCTCAATGCAAAAGCGTATAGCAAAAGCATTTCTGGGCCACAGAAAAATATTAAATAATACTCTGGCAATATATATAGAAAGATTCAAAATACACTACTGAGATGCCAAATATTGCATTAATTTATTATTTTTATTATTATTATTTCTGGTTTTCATAATTTGTCCAACTGTTATGGCATTAATTTTAGTATGCATTGATATAAAATCATCCAAATTTTTGGAAATTATGAGTAACTTTGTTTTTTCCTCAAGGGTCTGCCCATCTGCCGCCCCCGCGATGAAGCATATTTGGTTATGCCACTGCCAAAATTGCTGGTTATTTTATATCGGCATAACGTTCCAATTAAAGATGGAACCAGATGGAACTTTTTTAAAGCTAAAAAATTGCTCCTCTTCCTTTAATTTGACAACATTATCCCAAATTTACTCCCCACCTATGAGGAACGAATTTATATCACAGGGCCTCCGACGCAAGTTCGAGATGGATGGGGGATGGGGAGAGAATAGGAGGGGAAGGGGGTGGGAGGTAGGCAAGACCAAAGTTGGTAAATGTCACTGGCGTGTCAAGTGTCATTTACCTCCACCCACCTCTCCATAAAAGTTTGTTCCCCCTCCATAAAAGTTTGTCAAAGCCATACACGTTATTTATTAACTGAAATATTAAATAAACTATATAAAAGAGAGATGTTGGCATTTTTATTCATATCGACTTTATTTTGAACCGGAACTTCCTAATTGTCATCAACAAATTCGATTTTCAAATTTGAATCAAAAAATCTTTAAATTTGGACTTCAATTTTGGAGAAAATTTTTCATTTTTGGGGCACAGCTTTTAATTTTGAATCAAAAATCTTCGAATTGTGACCAAAAATCTTCAAGTTTGAAGCAAAGAGCTTCAAATTTTTAGCAAAAAGCTTTGAATTTGAATCCCAAATCCTAATTTTGTAGCACTGTAATTCTTCAACAATCGAGCAACAATCTTCAATTTTAGATCTAAACTCTTAGAATTTGGACCATGATAACGAGGTGAACGTCATATTAAGATGTGATTTAGGGGTTAACCCCCTCCCCCTCTCCTGCCCCTAAGACAGAGGCACCCCTAATACCGTTTTTACTGTTTTAGGACTGCAATTGGTTTAAAATTTACATTTTCTTTATTTTTAAACGATAGGCAGATATGTGAGTTTTCTTAGCTTCATTCGTTTAGATTTTCTTTAAATTATTGATTTTTTTCTGTTGGAGTTTCAATTTCTAACATTCTTTTTCATGATTTTACAGGGGTTTTTTTTACTTAGGATTTGTCTCTAGGGCAAGTGGGACTTAATCATCTTCGTGAAGGCATTTGCCCTGTGTCCCCGTAGCACCGTCACTGCCCAAAACCACATTATTAATTGGAGCTTTAAGTTGTTTCCTCATCCAAGTTCAAGCTCGCGATTAGATCATGATTCCGAAATAAGTGTAAAGATGGTCCAGAATCTGACATGGCTGCCTTCAACATGTAATCAGTCTCATATCAACCAGAAAAATATATCATATGTAAATATATTTATCTCAAAGAAGTTATCTGTAGGATTACACAATAGGACACAGTTTATTACACAGTGTGACGGACTTTATTACAAATTGCGACAGCTCGGGCTATTACATATTGCGACAGAAATTATTACAAATTGCGACAGCTTATTTATTACAAAGAGCAAGAAGGTTTATTACAAAGTGCGACAGCTCGGGCTATTACAAATTGCGACAGCTTTTTTTTATATTACAAAGTGCAACAAGGTTTATTACAAACTGCGACAAGTATTTCAAATTATTACAAATTGCGACAGGTATTACAAAGTGCCAGGTTATTACAAATTGCGACAGAACTGTCGTGTTAGCGAGAGTATCTAAGTTTTTAAGAGCATTGTCTAATTGTGGTGGCTAAGGACTGAGCAGTTGATGGCTAAACAAAACACAGTAGTGTACAAGATCATTTTGCGGGGTCTTTTTTGTACTTTGTTTTGTTATTTGTACTTATTTATAAATTTGTTGGTCTTTGTCTGACTACTTGTCTATTTATATTTTGTAAACGGAATGAGTGAGATAGAACAGATTTTTGTAACAAATATAATGTTGAGGATAAAGTTTTGTATCTTATGTACGTATTTTAAAGAGTCCGATAACAGCCCTTCTAAACATTGTGTGTTGTCAACGGGTAAACCATAAACAGTCCCAAGAATATTTCAATTTGTACATTTTATGGTGAGTAAGGAAACTACAGAGCTAAATAAATGGCTGAGAGGAGTACTGAGCATTACGATTGTTTTAATGGGCGGATGGATCTGGACAGCCAATTTTCTGGTCGCTTGGAAAGAACGAAGCCTGAATTGTGTTGTAATATCCTTCCGTTCCTACTTGGATTCAAGTTATAAAAAAAAGGTATAACTCTACTGTGAAGATAATTTTACATACTTTCTCCTCATCAAAATAAAAGAAAAGTGTACAATTTGAGGTACAATATACGGGTGATCAAGAATATAATATACTTGATTTAACAGCTCTTGGTGAGTGGAAGCTTAGAGATTTGCAAAATAACTTTAGGAATATACCTTAAAGAGGGACTCTCGTCTCAGTAAAATTGCCATGTCCATATCTTTCATGTCACATCCGGTTGTGGATCGTTTTTATGTTTTTAATTAAGCACGCAATGTACGTATTGTGTGTATGTTATTAATTGGTTGTCGGTATTTGTGTATGACCAATCAGAAACGTTGACATGATTAACAATATGTGGCCCTTTAACAACTTCTTTAGTGGATATTGTTACTCTTAAAGAGAGAGCTAGGATGGCTTCAGGTACTAACTGTACGGATGCTTAGGCAGATAGGGGCGTTTCGTTTCGCTATTTTACATATCATTTTGGAGTATAAACTTTTTCATAAACAAATGAGTCAAGGGGCACCCGCACGAAGTTATATTGGCCTATGCCATATTTTGTTCATATCCTTCGTAATCTGCATCATATCGTTATGGATTTGGGGAGGATTCCTTTGGGGTTGAGTAACTTGTTTTGCTCTTTCCAATAAATGTGGCCAAAAACATGACCTGCAGTAAGAGAAATATTTAATCTATCACTAGCCCACTAGGAAAATTTAAGTCCTGGCATGGCTTTGATCACAATTCAAAAACTTTACACTTAGTCTATTACTTGAATCGATGTATAACAACGACGCTATGCGTTTGTTGAAGTTCAAATCACTACAACCATGTCCCGAGCTTCAGCTTTCCAATTCAACTACCCGGATTCGATCCCGATGGGTCTCCAACCAGTGCTCCACAACTGGTCATTAAAACCTTGGTCTGTTGGAAAGTCTATACACCATATTTGGTAAATCAATCAAGCACCATGTTCAGTCCCTTTTTTACCAGACAGGAAATTACGCTGAAATTGATAAATAGATACACAAAATATTAAATGTAAGAAAACCTCCAGCTGGGAGGGAGGAATTATTTTATTCAGGGAGGAATTATTTCCCTCTACCATGTATTGTTGACGTAGGATGCAGCATAGAGTTGTCATTTAGACGAAAGAGGGAAATCTCTTTCCAAGGAAAACAGTGGTTTTACTAAAGACTCAATTTTGGGCACCTGAATATCGAAGAGAAATTACACATAATTTGAATGAAAATATAACATAGAGAGGGCACTTATTCACAATTTTCAACAGTTGGAAGTTTATACCATTCTTTTCACTTACAAAAACAACAAGTACAAGGGAATAGGTCATAGCACCAGATTTATTATAAACATCTTATAACAGTGATAAAAACAAGTTTACAAAGAAAAGTAAATAAAACTCCCAAGGATTGCTTTATTACTTGAAGTTTTCATATATCAAACATCTTTCAATCCAATCTTTTTATCTTGTGAAATCCTAGATATTATTAATCAAATCAAAAGATTTAAATGACATCTTTAGCGAGGTTAATCTTGGCAAACCACTATCTGAATTCGACAGACAATATGATGTTCGAAAACAAACACTGAGGTCAAAAGTAAACACAAGTTTTGGCATTAGTGGTGCTGTTTCCAACGGGGGCCCATCCCAGTCCATCGCTATTCTTTATTTCAAAATACGATGAATTAATTATTTAGATTTCTTTTGCATTTTTCTCCTTACAGCCTTATACGTTTGTATATTACAAAAAAGATATAAGCATATTGTAGGAAAATTTCGTGTTTAAAAGAAACAAAATGCAAGTTCTTAGATCTCGAATACCAAGATCAATCAATTTAAGATCATCGACAACTTATTTATGTTGACCTGCAAGTAGTCATTCATGTTTAAATCCCTCCATAAAGAAATGATTTATAACTCTTTCACATTTCCATCATGTCAATAGTCATCAACCAGTTTGATGTCAATATAGCATTTAAACAAATTGAAACGAAACCGGTGAGCATGGTATCATTACTTGTTTTTATAATGATGTTCTCAAAAGAATTTGAGTATTAAGAATTATGTTCATCTTATATTCGCCCGTGTAAGAGAAGGATCTCAAGGTGTGTCGTGGTCAAGTCTTGAATATTTACAAATCGATGGTACAGATAAGTGAGGTAATTTCTTGCATTCCACTCTATAGCATTTCTTCAAAGGTTATACACTCTAATTTTCGCCCAATTTTTAAAAGAAAAGTTGGTTGTTTTGGCTTCCTATTAGGAAATATATCTAGCCTACCATCATGTGACTTCCAATAATTACATAGAACTTATTACATTCGTGTTTGTTGTTATAACGAAAATGAAAAATTGAAGCGAACAATAAAATCATGAAGAGAACTGTTTTTTAAACCATTCTGATATCATTAAAACGTGGAACGTTGTTTAGCTTGGGGAATTTTTCCCAATTAAAAAGTTAATTATTGATTAATTTATTTTTCGCATCATGGAGACATTATAACAGGGTTCATGTGCATAGAATACATTTTTACTGAATATTCTAACTGAAAGTTATAACAAATTAATCTTGGAGAAGGATAGTAATTATAATATACGGAGGAAAATATTTCCAAGGTCCTTTACTTTTTCAGCATATTTATACATCACTTTATCACGAATTGATAGATAACATGAATAATGACTGCTTATGGTACACTTGGGTTCACCCACTAACAAGTCGTTGGTTTTTCCTGTTTTACCTAACCAGCTCATCCGTATGACATATAATAATAGCCTTCTGTTAGAATAAGCTGTAAGATGATAAGATGGTGAACGAGAAGAATCGCAACGAGACAGACAAAAACGTGTGGTGCTCTCCGTTTTTACATCTTTTTCGGACATTCGGATGTCAGTCTAAATAAATCGTCTCGAAGTAGTTGCGAAGAGACTTTTCCTGAATGACATAAATGTAAAATCAATTTTGAAAGAGAAAAATTGCACACAGAATATGAATATTTAGTGAATCTTCAGTAATTTTTCTGGCAATATCCTTTCAAGATAATGTGGTTGTTTGTTTAAATCAACCTGTTAAAATCGGAAAAGCTCGTGTCCATAACCCTGCTTAATAAAACGTAACAAACTAAATTATACTACAACGTAACTACTACAGTCAACAAATTCTTTAAGTTTTTGGCATTAAATTAATAGAAAAGGTTTTTTCCCACACAACATCTATGGCAGGGAGTTTTCTTGGGTGATCAGTATGCTCCATCCAATCTCGTAATATTGTTCAGTTGGTCTCGGTATAGAGAATGACGAACTGAATCCAAAGACTCCTTGTTTAAAAGTCATACAACTGGTCGGTGGATGAACATTCAACATGGCCGCAGATTTTATAAAGGAAAACCCTCCTTTCTCGTTTCCCAAGAGATACAGTAGCTGCGTGTATTTTTCCATCCAATCCAACGGCACGCCGATTGCCTCCTCCAGTAAACACTGTACGAGAAGAGTCACAATACAGGTTTCATGCGCTGAAATGTTCCGGTTCAGGTCCTTCAAGATTTTTACACCAATGTTTGAGCTCTGTTCATTTTCTTCATTTTCATCCGTCTGTTTTGAAACCATATTTTGACCTGCCTCTCTGTAAGGTTTAAGAGTCGGGCTATCTCGACTCTCCTGTCTCGCGTTAGATACATGTTAAATAAGAATTCTTTTTCTAGTTCTAGAGTTTGATATTTCGTATATGGACATCGCTTTTTCCGACCCGAGGTAGCATTTAACCATGACGGCGTGTCATTCTTTTCTTTGTCGTCGTCATCTGTAACAGAAGAAGAAACAACAAATCACGTTATTCTTCGAGAGAAAATAAAATCTTATCAACCTTTGAAAGGAAAGATAGTTTTAATTAGGTAATAGGAAACCCCATGGGCCAACACAGCTCAGCAGGCGTATACTACTAGCATGCATGCATATCGCGAGAAATATGGAAACATACTTGAAGAAGATGGGAAATCAATGCCTTAGGGAAATATACTAGTATTGTATAGAAGATAATTTGACAAAAGAAATAATTAATTAGCAATTCTAAGATCGAGCTTTTTCACTAAAGAATTTAAACTGCCTTACCAAACCCTTAATAAACGATGGAGGAAAACTTCTTCATCAAATATTTGTTAATTAGTAACTTAATCAACAAATAATTGTAAAACTTAAGAATCAGCACAATGGTAATATGGCCATCTTGAAAGATAAATGATTCACTTATTCATTTCCCTTAAATTTAGTAATGTATTTTACTTCAACTACAGTAAAATATTTGATTGTTTTAAATATTATTCATATAACATTTTGGAGGAATGCCTGTCTCTCATGTTATTTCTTTTCAGAAACCAGTCATGTCTGGACGAATCTGCAACAGATTTTAAGTTGTATTAACAAGTAGTAATTTGAAGATTGGTAAGAAGAGTAAATCTGGACAAATCAGTTTTTGAATTGTGAAAATAGCGTTTTGAGTTTTAGAGTTATCTGTATTTTTTTTTAATATAGCCTATGCTTAATTCACCATAGCATAGCAAAGTTTAACGTCCCGAAAGCACCTAGTGCAGGACATTACATCAAGACGGCCACGACTTTTGATAACCAGTTGTGAACTCACTGGTTGCAGACCAATCGGGATTCGAACCCGGCACGTGTGGGTGAGAGGACAAAGCACTAAACATTACACCACAGAGGTTTGTAATCACAGTAAATGAACTGTTAAAATATATATATATATATATAAAAAAAAAAAAATCATTCCCTAAATCTCAGTCGCTGAAAAAGTGTGCTATAATTTAATTGGGTGCTTCATGACAAGGACTCCAAAAGCTTTTGCTTAAAATTTGTTGCACCACTTAATAAAAAAGATAGATAAATATCGTCCTTTAATACATCAAATTTTTTTGAAAATTTTGATATTGATGCTTGCTAATTTAAAATATAGAATTTTCGATTCTCAACCAATTTTGATAAATTATTTACGATACTTTTCATGGATTGTGATGAGTTTCAATGCAACTTAGCTAATGTTGGCTCTACATGCACGTCTATATACGTTTAACTTGATAAAATCGTGAGTAAAATGAGACAGTTCAATGCTTTTGTTTTGCTTCTATTTTCATAAAAGACGAACATGGCCACTTATCTTACATTGTCAGCAATTCAGTACCATACAGTTCACCGTCGCATATGGACAAATGGTTTACAACAGTAACATGGAATAGTGTAAAGCTGTAATTGCAAGAGATACAATATCTATTTATTGTATGCGGATCCCAATCCGTTGTACTATTTATAATTGTTATTTTGATTATCAAGAGCGACCTCTTTCCAGCAAAAGTTTGACTGAATTGAAATTTGATTGGTATTTGTCGATGAAATTTGCGTCAGGCACACTAATAACATGATTGAAATTGATCTAGTTGTTTTAAACAAAAACGCTGATATTTTATTCGTGGCTGTTAAGATGAACTATTAATAGCCGCGCTAATGGTATACCAGGTCCCCGCACCTACAAGCCAATTAATTACTGCCGCGGAAGTGACGTTACTAGAATGTTCAGATTATTAGTGAAGATCAAGCAGGTTTCTTACGAGATTTTTTCCTTTTTAAATTCCAATGCTGAAAAAAGTATTTGTAGTGCTTTTTTTAATATTATTATTTCAATTAATATCGATGAAAAAATAATGAGAAAGATAATAATGCTTTAATATATGATTTGAATCACTCAATATAGTAATCAATGTCTTGTTGATAATGATCTGACAATTGTTTACTCAACAAAACTATGCGTGTCAATTAGCACTGTCACTCGTGCTTAGCCTATGAACAAATGAAGCGACCTTGATGATTATGATGTGATTTGTTCTTAATTCCTGGATAGATTGGCAAGTTACCAGCATGCCCCCTCATTCAGGTAATTATTAGCCTAATCCTTCTGGTTTGTTTTGTTTATTGTAAGTGTTCAAAACATTACTTCTCTTTCTTCTAAATCTTTCCATCAAGTTCATTTCTAAGAAACACTTGATGATTAATCCCCTGCTTCTATTCTTATCATCACTGAATTATATTTTACTCTGAGGATGACATCGGTTTTTAAGCCAAGGTGATCATAATCAACACCGACATGGCCTTTTATCTTTCGGTTTGAAACCAACCTCGTCGGGTTTTGATAATTTATCACATGTATATCTGGCAAGAAACACGTATATTTTGAAAGAATGGACCGAAATCCACAAATCAAAAACAGTTTGAAAATTTTAGCCCTACTGAGAATAGTCAGCTTAGATACTGTTTGATCAGACGTGCCTCTGCTGTGTTTCAGGATCAAAATATTTTTTCCATTTATGTTGCTGCGACGCAACATTTTATATTAATTTCCAGGATTAGAATGACACGTTTCCCTTTTTATATTGTTAATTTCTTCATATGTTATAAATTTCTTGGAGTATAGCATTTATGTATGAAATAATTCTACTTAAAATACAATCTTTATCCAATCTTTTTTGTAGGGCCCTTAAACAATTCTTTCAAATCTAGGAAATATATTATATTATTTTAGACATCAGAAGGGGCAAAATTTGACAATTTTATCGCTTTTGATTACGGAAATAGACAAGTTTATAATATCATCTGCTTAATCGCAACTAAATTATCAAAAATATGTTTTAGCAACAATTGTTTGATACTATCATTCCCAATTAACAAAAGACAACTTCAAGACACATATGTGCCTGCAAAAGAAATATAAATTACCGAAACGTTTTTAATGACTTTACCTAACTACACACCTCGCCTACTATCTCATTAGAAGGTTAGAGCTACACACCGAGTGTAACATTTTAATTTGACACGTTACAAAACCAGACACAACAACAACAACAGGTTGTTCCGCTTAACAGTTAAGGTTTCAAAGGATCAACCATTTTTATAATATATTTGAACTTTTAAAATAAAGTGCTTGATGGCACCACTGGTATCTTAAACACAATACTCTTAGTTTTTTAGTTAATTTTATCGATTGACTATGTTCTTACCTTGGTTTTATTTTCAAGGTTTATCATTATTTACTTATGACTAGAAACCATAGAGAAGGAGGGGAAATACATTTTCTTATTTTCTAGAATATTGTACATGAAAGAAATCTGTTATATTTTGCCAACGCTTTCAATCAAAATGGTTACTTTTGTAGAAGTTTATGTTCGACTTGAATGATAACATTGTTTATACACACTTTTAGACAGAGTGAAGTAAAATATGTTAACACCAGTATCAATTTCAAGCTAACATTCAAACAAAGATAAAGTAAAAAAAAAAAACGGAGAATGACGATCTTTATAATCGAAAGCTTTTGTATGAAATTTATCAAAAACTTAACAACAAATAATTTTCACTAGCTTTTTAATCTGTACAATTTGACTATTTTGTGGTTCCATTGAAGAGGACGACGAAAAAAAAAGCACTTCTGTTCCACTTTTTACAATGATTCGGCGTTAAAACGTACATTAGCCGATTAGCGTACGAATAGTCAATCGATTTTCTATTTAATTGATTATAAGTTTACAAAGAAAAAGGCATACAATCAAGCACTTAAAGGTTATGTGTAGGGTCGGATTTAGGGGAGGGAAAACGGGGCGCCCGCCCAGGTTCCCACACAAGGGGCCCTCACAACTTAATATGTTGTTTTTGTCATAGTATATATAGTGAAATGCCCATCCAACAAGTACCAAATAATCAAGTTCTAAGTGAACCTGATGACGATTATCCCATTAATGAGGATAATCCTATTCTTGGAAATATTGATCCAGATGTTCAATTTTACAATTCACTATTGTATTTATTATGATGTCATCGAACTTAATTCTAAACCCGGTGAAGAATTTTGTTCACTACTCCACGTTAATTCAAGGAGTTTTGATAACAAAATTGACAATTTGTATACTTTATTTAACTCGCCCCAGAACAATTGTACTTGTATTGGTGTCTCTGAAACCTGAATAAAAGACGATACCCCACTAAATCCCTTTCAAATGTCTGGCTATTCATTCTTATCAACATCACGTTAAAATATGCTTGTACATAAATAATGCTTGTGCTTGTCAAATGAGGGATAATCTGACTGTTTGCAAGAGGGTTGTTACGAGTCACTATTCATTGTGATGTGGATTCCCTTTTCTTCTTCCCTAAGAGAAGTTTTGTCAATTGTCCAAATAACGGTTCAACAATCAAGTTTCACTTCCAAAAAACAAAAAACATGTTATTGTCACTAACCGCATATCTCCAAAATAAATATAAGGTATGCTTAGTGAAAAGTACAATAAAAAAAGTGAAATAAAAAAGTAGCCCCAGATGAAGGCTGTGAAGCTGTTGGAAAAGAGATGGATCAACATGAATAATTGCCCAATCAGAAAATGTAACAAAAGTTGTATAGATAATTGCGGCAACTGCATATTCAACATCACAAAGTATTACATAAATTATATTCCTGACAAAACTCTACACAGAATTTGCTCAAATTTCAAACATGCCAATGAAGCACATATATCACTAAATAACAATGAATAAATGTGACCATAGTAATATTTCATATGACCTACACCCACATCACCAACCCAACTCTCACTTCTAACAATTACTACTAACGGACAGGGTGCGGCCATTTTGCATCCACAGGGCGCAGCCATTTTGTATCACCAAGGCTCATCAACGAACATAAGTAAAATCGATGAGCGCCACCAATCACCAAAGTTCGGTTGAACTTTAAACCCCCACCCCCTCCCCCTTCCCCCTCTCCGATTGAAAACCCAACCACAGAATTTAACAGGATTAAATGCAAAAAGGGGCACACAATCTCCAGGATATAACACACTGTACTCATGAAAATCAGTTTAAAACCTAAAACTGAATACAAAACCCAGTACATAATTATGGTAGCCAAGCCTAATGTTAGTATGCAAAGTTTGCCATAGGCAGCCGTCAAAGCATAACTAAAAAGTAAAATGTATCACAAGATATCAGAGCAAATTTATCACTCCTGAAGATATTTCATACATCATCATGTTCCTTGCAGTCTTTTACACTCTGGTAGATTATATTATTAATTCCTTTGAAAATAAGTATTTAAGTGCTGGAATATTTTTAGATGTTTTCAAGGCCTTTGATACACTTGACCATTCTATTCTTCTCAACAAGCTTGATAATTATGGTACCAGGGGCAGGGCTGGATTTAGCAATGGGCAACGTGGGCAGTTGCCCATATGCCTCCACAACCAGGGGCCTCCACATATTTCATGAAAACAAATTGTAAGGGGAAAATGTGGTAGCAACCTGTTAATTTGCATTGGTAGGAGTGGTAGCAACCTGTTCATTTGTACTGAAAATTGGGCAGGCAAACAAGGCTTACAAAATGAAAATTTTTGAACATAAATTTACTTCAAAAATCACAAAATACTGCACCATTTTGCATCTAAGCACCCTAAATTATTCCAAAAAATTCCAAAGGGGTACAACCCCCTCCCCTTAGACCCCTCCCCTAGGACGGCGGTCATTAAAGTAGTGTGAGCCTCCACTCCTAAAGTTGCCCATGGGCCTCCACATAGCGAAATCCGGCCCTGATTAGGGGGGCTGCATTATCCTGGTTGATGGGTTCGCTCTTGTCCGGAGACTCTTAGTTGTCAGAACCGATCGGAACTTGAAAAACTTTGTAAAACTTTAACTCCTTTCTTTGATGTGTTTCGCAATAACAAAGTAGTCTACGACACCTTCTTTCAATTTTGATCTTTTTGAAGAGTTTTCTACAGTTCTTGATTATTTCCTTTTTTCTTCGCTTCATTACAAAAGATGAAACCCATGTAAAGTGTGAGACAAAGAATATTTTTTCGAGTTGTGAAGACAATTTTTCTCGGGATAACCATGCTAAACTTCTAGCAAGGCGAAAGGATATGAAAATTGCCGTGACGTGATGCATAGACTAGACTGATATTTTAACAAATCATATACTTTGTAATGTGTACACAAACAACATAAAACGTAAAATGTTATTGTATTTTGTAAAAGAGAGGTTGATGATATGTTTTTATATTAGAATAATATCAATTATGATCTGCAAGGCATGACATCAAAAATACCAGTAAGTTCTTAAAATTGACAAAAACTAAGAAATAGATTAACATCGTTGTGTATATGATATTTTTTAAACAAATTGGCAGCGAGCCGAGCAAACTTTATTAAAAAGACATTCTTATCGAGGAACGTTTTGCATTAAAAAAATTGCCAAAATGATCCTTACTTCAAACCGCACAAACTTAAAAGATCTGAGGAAGTTTTTCGATGTGCTATGGTGGATTTTTCGGGAAAAAGCCTCAGTGGCGAAACGATATGACAATTTCCATGATGTGATTTATACATATACGGGTAAATGTAAATACACTGTACAGCTGTATGAGCCATTGTGAATCGAATACAAGTGTGTGTTGTAATGGGTGGACCATTATGATGAGTCTATGATGAGACATTATGAGGTGCACTGAACCTGGAAGCCTAGGAGTCACAAAAGTGAAGCTATTAGCCCCAGTAGTGTCTGGCATTCCCAACCAATTACTAATTGTCTTGTCATTATTTGAGGCAATGTTTTGACCATATACTTTAAATTTTATTGCTAAATTGTTATAAACTTCATGTTAACACAAAAATTGGCCTATAAAATCAAATTTCAATTACAAAAATGACAACTATGAATCGAACCCATCACCAGTGCTTTCAGTACTTTAATTTAGTAGTTATATTCATAACAGATTTCAATATGTTTCTTTATCCAGTGTTCGTTCTTCCAAGCAGACCATTCACTGCGGTGTTCCCCAGGGTTCTAATCTTGGACCCCTATGGCTCTTAATTTATATAAACGATCTCACACATGTAACTTTCAAATTCTATTTAATCAAGTTTTGTATGCAAACGATACCAGTCTACTTCACAAAGGCCACGACATAAATACTTCATAGTAAGCGATATTAATACTGGAATCCCCAATATTACTTCTTTTTCATATCCAAAAGTTCACCTCAATGCTAGAAAATCTACCGCCATTATTTTTCATCGTAAGCAAAAACAAATCATATCGTCCGACCTTGACATTATTTTTGATAACACGCGTGTCCCCTCTCTCGTTCTACAAAATTTATTGGTGTTACCCTAGAAGAAATCTTTGATTCCACATATTCAGAATATCAGTAATAAAGTTTCTAAAGCCATTAGTATAATTCATCGCTCATTGTTCCCTTTAAAACATTGCTAATTCTATGCAATATTCTTATTTTACCTTTTTTATATTGTTTGAGTTTATACTTACTTTACTCATATTAATAAACTTTTACATTCTGCAAAAGAAAGTGCTGCGTGCAATATATGGTACTCCCTATAATAGTCATTCTAACCCTCTCTTCCGTGACAATAAAGTATTTATCATCTTTAAACTAGTCAAGTAGTACACCCTAATCTTTGAATTCAACTACTTTGATGATAATCTACCATCTCTTTCTGTCAAATTGTTTTTTTTTCATGATTACAATATCCGCCATGCTAAATTACTTTCCATTCCCCGTTTCTCTCTAACAAGTGGTCAGCATTATGTTAAGTACTTTGCTAGTACAAATTGGAATTCCCTACCCACTTCATTTACCTTTATTAAAAACTTATCCTCGTTCAAACGTAAAGTTAAACATTACCTTCTTTGTAATAAATTCCTGTAAGTTTTTATATATATATATATATATATATATATATATATATATATATATATATATATATATATATATATATATATATATATATATATATATATATCTATCTATATATATATATATATATATATATATATCTATCTATATATATATATATATCTATATATATATATATATATATATCTATATATATATATATATATATATAATATATATAAATATATATATATATATATATATATATATATATATATATATATATATATATATATATAAATATATATAAATATATATATATACATATATATATATATATATATATATATATATATATATATAGCTTCATCAGGCAGTGTCTATGTAATATTTTCTTTCTATTCCTTTTTTTTCTTGGTAACATTTTCTTTTTCACTCTTATAATATGTTTATGCGTATTTTGTAAAGGAGTTACCTCTCTTTACAAGTTCTTTTGAGCTTTTCGAGGATCTCCTCAACCATATAAAGCCTTGTCTATATATATTTGTATTCTGTAATAGTAGAAAATGGTTGAAATGAAATTGTACACACAAACAATTTCAGAATAAGGAATAGTGGTGAAGTTGTGGTGTTGGTTGTTACGAGGCACAAAGAATGCTTGAATTCGGACAATGAATAGAAAAATCCTTTTTATTAGGCAAGATCTTTCCCCCGTGTCTTTGATCGATTTTACGGCTTTGATCTACATTTTCGGCTGGAAAATAGATTCAGCTGTAGCAAACTTTAGTAGGTAGTTGAATTTGACCGAACTTTGGCTGTGATTATATAAATTACGTGCATTTCATTTCTATCGAATGTAGAACTTATTTGGCAGTGCCGCCGAGAGCCAATGCTGACCCCGTGGGTTACACCTTGAATAAACGGGTACCTTTGCAGGATTGTGCCAGTGGCGTATAAGAATAGGGGCGGGGGAAATTGCTTACCCTGACGGGACAGTTTCGAAAATTTCGTAGAATTGGAAACACTCAGATTGCCCTCCCTGGCGAGAAATTTAAAAGATTTTGAAAAATTATTCAGAGATTTTATTTTCTTTGCCTCTTTTGGAAAAAGTCTAACTATACGTCACTGGACCGTGTCAGTTTATAATTGATAAGTTCGAAACTTGTTCGAAGACTTTTAGTTGTCAGAACCGACTGGAAGTTGAAAAACTGTGCAAAACTTTAAATCCTTCTACCTTTCATCGTGTTTCGCAATAACAAAGTAGTCTACGATACCCTTCTTTAATTTTTTTTTTCTTTTTGAAGAGTTTCCTACAGTTCTTGATGTATTTCCTTTCTTTCGTTTTATTAAAAAAGAAGAAACCCATGTAAAGTGTGAGATAAAGGAAAATTTCCGGGTTGTGAAGAAGAATTTTTGTCGGGATAATAATGCTAAACTTTAACAAGGCGAAAGGATATGAAAATTGCCGTGACGTGATGCATATACTATATAGATTAGACCGATATTTCTTACAAATCATATATTCTGTAATGTGTACACGAACAACACAGAGCGTACAATTTTATTGTAATTTGTAAAAGAGAATTTGATGATATATTTTTATATTAGAATAATATCAATTATGATCTGCAGGCAAGACATAAAAAATAACAGTAGATTCTTAAAATTGACTAAAAATTAAAACTAAATGAACATCGTTGTATATGCGATGTTTTATTTACAAATTTGCAGCGAGCTGAGTAAACTTTTTTGAGAAGTTCTTAGCCTGGGAGTCACAAACGTGAAGTGGGAATGAATCTATTAGCCCCAGTGGTGTCTGGCATTCCCAAGTAATTACTGATTGTCTTGTCATAATTTGAGACAATACGGTTTTGACCAGATACTTTAATAGATTATATTGCTAAAGTGTTATAATCTTTATGTTAACACAAAAATGGCCTATAAAATCAAATGTCAATTTAAAAAATGACAACTATGAATCGAACCCATCACCAGTACTTTGATATAAAATATGAGACTCGGCTCGTTATTGAAAGAAAACGGACCTTTTCCTTGGTCAGCAGCAAAACTATAAATTTTATTTCATTTTTACAGACCAACATCATTGCAACATTAGAGGGAGAGTGTAACTTAGACAAATTTTCTGAAAAGAGAATTTTGGGACATACGAGAATGCTCTGGGCCCCTACATTTCTAAATCTGGCTCTGGGTATGTCAGATAACATGACAGTAATAGTACGTTAAGTCGCGAACAGTAACATGAATAGATATACAATTTCGCAGAGCTCCACAAGAAATATATGTTGATTACTTCAACCGTTGTTCAATATATTTTATAAACAATTTTCACTACAAGCGTTTAATTTATTTCACAACCAGGAACGGAGCGGGGGTGGGAAGGGAGGGGGGGCTGAATTTTTGAAAATACTTTTTACCACGAGTCATCCGGTTTATGTAAATATTCTTCACAATATATTTTCGGGACAATTCAATCAAATTTTGGGGAAATCCCTTTCAAGGTTTGTGAAATTTCCTTCATTCTCGTGTTATCTTTCTTCGATTTTAGATAAATTTTTGGTAAAATTCCTTCATTTTGGGGCATTTTTTCTCCGATTATTTTTAATTTTCTTCAATTTTTTGAGAAATTCCTTTAATGTTTCGGAACTGTCATTCAATTCTGGATAATTTCCTTAATTCTCGTGTAATTATTTTCTTCAATTGTTGGAAAATTTCTTTTATTTTGGGGCAATTTTTCTTCGATTTTTTGTCAATTTCCTTAAATTTTTTGTAATTTATCCTTCATTTTGGGGCATTTTTTGATTCAATTTTGGATCAATTTTTTATGAATTTTTTTCAATGTTTGAGAAATTGCATTCATTTTGTTTTTATCCAACTTTCGATCAATTTCCTTCATTTAGGGGTAATCTTTTTTCCCTCGACTTTCGGTTAATTTCCTTCATTTTGGAGAAATTTTATTTTCCAATTTGGGAAATTTCCTCAATTCTCATGCAATTTTCTTCGAATTTCCTTCATTTGCGGTAAATTTCTTTCAATGTATGAGAAATTTCTTTCATCTTGGGGCAATTTGTTCTTCGATTTTCGATTTATTTTCTTCCATTTTTCGGGAAATATCCTACAATTTTTTGAAAATTTCCCCTAATGTTTGTGATACATCTCTTTCAGTTTTTGGAAAATTTCTTTCATTTTGGGACAATTTTTTGTGGATTTTCGAAAAACCATAAATTATCGGGAAATTTTACTAAATTTTACCAAAATTTCTAATGATTTTATCAAAATATTCTTCAATTTTTTGTGATAGTTTCCCAATTTTCCTAATGAAAAAAAAAAAAAATATTAAGGGAGTAGCTTTCTCTCTGCTTACCGATTATAAGACTCTGCACACATTATTATGCACATCATGCATATTTTGGTTTGACTTGCTCAGTTCTGCTTTTTTTGTCCCTGATGTCCCACACACTCGAACCTAGTTTTGTTCTTTTATTTCTAATTTTTGCATGGATACTAAGGTGTAATGTTTGCTCCTCTTTTCCAAGTGAAGTGTCAGTGTGCAAGGTATCTTTTATTTTATTTTTGGCTTCGTTGATCTCTTTAACTCAAACCAGATGCTTTTTTATCTATATTTCCATATTTCTGTATTTAGTATATATTTGCCATAGACCGCCTATTGAGATTAATATTTAAAGCTTGAAATCCCAGGAACTCTGATTTACAAAGCTTAAACGTTCGTGTTGTCGTAAAGAAACAACCCAGTTGATAGGATTTCACAACTTTTAAAAAGTTAGGTGTATCTATTTCCTTCACTTTGATCTATATATCGTCATCACTTTGTTTTCATTACTTTGTTTCAATTGTCTAATTTCTTAGTAAGATATTTTATTGGAAAAAAAATCTTTTTCGACATTTACTGCCTGCAACATGTGGGTTTGTCAGATTTTGAGTAATAAATGCCAAATTCAAATATATCATTTAAATAAATGAGGAAGTATCATGTCGTAATCAGGTAATGGCGATGTGATGCAGATTGCTATAATATTATAATTATTCAATTTTCAGATCGTGTATTTAGTCTAGAGATAAATCCCTGGATAGTCTTGGTCTTGTTGCAGTTTTACATAAAACTATACAATGTTATATCCTGATCTTACAAAATAAAGACACGAAAATAAAAGAACTCAATAAATTGTTTTCTCCAAGATTTTTATTAATAGGCATATGCTAAATAATGATCTGTTAGCAGTAAAATTAATCAAGAAATCTTTGTTTACTTTTATATGAAAACTTCAATTTTGTCTCTCTAATTTGGAACAGTTGAAAGGGCGATCCCGTTGCTACAGATTTACCTCAATTTATAAAAGCTGGCGTACCACTTCAATTATTCTTGTCTTTCGACTGGCGGTGTTTGAGGGGACAAACTCCGGGATACTGCGCCTAGCTACGGCGTTGTCATATGAACAACAATACAATAAATCTTAAGCCCTCATTTTAGCCCTTACAAGTTATACACCATAGATCAGGATGAGCATAAATAAAGTAGCTTGTGAAATTATAGCAAAAATTGTAAACAAATTGCAATTAAATTAAAATAAACTGGTACGATAATTTATCAATTGTAATTGGATGTTATGTAATTTCATGAGTGAGAATGAATCGAAACATTAGAAAATAATATGTAAAGTGATTAAATAAGAATTCGCACAATGCAGAAATGTATGAAATGTACATATATGCAAAGTTGCAGTATAAAATAAAGAATTAGTATCATTCCATTTCGTGTCAGCTTAATATGTCTCCAGCTTAATAAAACAAAGTTACTTTCATTTTTATTAAACGAACGCATACAAATGCAACAATAAAGGGTGAAATCTTGTGAAGAATAAGTACTTAAGTGTTTTCATGACATTTTTTGAAGTACATTCTAACAGGACGGTCTATCAGTCAGGATCAATACACTATTTATATATATATATATATATATATATATATATATATATATATATATATATATATATATATATATATATATATATATATATATATATATATATATATATATATATATATATATATATATATATATATATATATATATATATATATATAAATATTATTACCTTAGGTGGGATTAGTTAGATTGCCTTCATCAAAGGGCTGGTCAGTAACACCTTATGGCGTTAATTGTCTAAACCATTGGCGTATAATAGGGGGAAGGGGAATCCCTCTAGTCTAGATTTTTAACTTGTTAATTGGATGATCTCCATGTTAGATTTAGGGTATGCATCTGGCTGTCTGGACGTTTCACTGAGGTGTGAATGAGCATGTGCACGATTTGCAATCCTTATACTAGCATATTACAAATAACATCTTTATCATTTAGTGTGTGTTATTGTTCTTAGAGAGATTTGAGACAAATAAGAATTATAGAGAAAAAAATGGTATTACATAAACATACGTGTAGGTTTTTTTTTTGAAAGACTCCAAAGTTTGCAATTAAAAAAGATTGTTTTTTAACAACATAACGTAATAAATAACCATCCGTACGCTTTTATTAACAACATAACGTGATAAAAAAACATCCGTACGCTTTTATCGAGGAAGCTTTTCTTGATATGTTACAAAACACTTTTATTCCCGCTTTGAACAGTCAAAGTAAAAATATTTTTCCCTTAATGTGAACGTATATACATGTATAAAGCACGACAAAAATCCCTTCATTAAAATATACTTTCACCGAACATTTAATCCCACTAAGTTGCAATTAAAACTTGATGGTTTTCAACGAACCTTCTATCAAGTATGCAAACCTACACAACTGGATAATGCATTTCGACGTTCACAAATAGCAGCTAGCAAGAATTCACATCGAAACCATACCGATTTTAATTAAAATCAAATGTTTCATTCTGAGATTGAAATTCAGCTACGACGTAGTTTTGTGGAATTTTCATGACCTAACCCCCATTTCCCCAGTCGTTCAACGTCCATGTCGATACCGGGCAAGTAAACTATCGGATCCCGTGGGATGAGAGAGAATTTAGAAGGGGCTTGCTAACTCTTCAGTCAAGGTCACAAAAGTAATTTTAGGCTGGTCTTCATTTCCCCAAATGATTCACAAACTCAGACAGATGTAGACGAGCAGTCATAAATCATTTCTAGCGCTGTTTAATGCTTTTCTTCGCGTCGTGTTGACGGCGCTAGCATTTGTTACAGGTTCATATTGGAAATTTTGACATACATGCACACCATTGCCAATTTACGGGGAGTAGAAATATTCCGAATGGTAAATTTTAATTACCGAGACATAAACTACATTACGCGACGTCAGAAAACTGACAGAAAAGCGAAGATATATCATAGAAGCTCAAAATTTAATCTAGTAAAAGAAATTATTAAAAAATGACGGGAAGGAAGGCAGTTCGTTGTGCATTTGTAAGGAAATATAGGCTGATGTTCTTTTTTGTCGTTGTGTTGTAATTAAAGTTGCAAAAAAATCAGCAAAAAATGATAATAATGCTGTCTTAAGATTGACAGAAGTAAAATGAAGGGAAATGGCCCTAAACGTGTGCAAGCTAAGACAAACTACTGAAAGCACATAGTGATGGGTTCGATTCATAGTTGTCATTTTTGTAATTGACATCATTTGATTTTATAGGCCAATTTTTGTGTTAACATGAAGTTTATAACAATTTAGCGATATAATTTAAAGTATCTGGTCAAAACACTGTCTCAAATCATGAAAAGATAATCAGTAATTGGTTGGGAATGCCAGACACCACTGGGGCTAATAGCTTATTAATTCCCACCTTACGTTTGTGACTCCCAGGCTTCCAAGTACAGTGCACCTCAAATTGTCTCATCATAGACTCATCATAAGGGTCCACCCATTATCACACACAACTTATTATATTCCATTCACAATGGCTCATACAGCTGTACAGTGTATTTACATTTACCCGTGTATGTATAAATCACATCATGGAAATTGTCATATCGTTTCGCCACTGAGGCCGTTTCCCGAAAAATCCACTATAACACATCGAAAAACTTCTTAGTTTGTGCGGTTTTGAAGTAAGGATCATTTGGCAATTTTTTAATGCAAAACGTTCCTCGATAAAGAACTTCTCTAAAAAAAAAAAAAAAGTTGCCCGGCTCCCTGCAAATTTGTGTAAAATATATATCATATTATATACAACGATCTTCATTTATTTCTTAGTTTTAGTCAATTTTAAGAACTTACTGCCATTTTTGATGGCATGCCTTGCAGGTCATAATTAATACTATTCTAAATATAAAAATATATCATCAAACTCTCTTTTACAATTCAAAATACAATACAATTTTACGTTCTATGTTGTTCGTGTACACATTACAAAGTATATGATTTATTAGAAATATCTGTCTAGTCTATGCACACGTCACGGCAATTTTCAAATCATTTCGCCTTGCTAAAGCTTCAGCATTGTTATCCCGAGAAAATTTGTTTTCTTCACAATCGGACAATTTTCCTTTATCTCACACTTTACATAGGTTTCTTATTTTTTTAATAAAACGACAAAAAGGAAATACATCGAGAATTGTAGAAAACTCTTCAAAAAGAAACAGAAACTGAAAACCAAAAGCTTTTGTGGTTCCCATGCCTCCCCTTTTTTATTCGCCATGTTGGGGTCATGCATACTTGTCTGTATCTCATTTTATATAAAAGTAGTTTACTTGTTTTTCACAAAAAAATAACAAAAACAATTAAAATACTTCAGACCCAATAGCTTTACAATTTTACCTAAACCTTTACAGGTGTATAAAAGAGCTAATGTGTCCTTTTTCTCTTAGTGATACTAAGAATGGAAACAGTCTGTTCCTCTGTAGATGCATTTAATAGAAAATTCTCATTGCTTTCCATTTTTCTAATACATGATTAAAAAAATATTCTGGAACAATTTTGTGAGAAAAAAACTATGGCAAAATTGTATTTTAATTCAAAATACAGCACTTTAAAGGTACAGCTCTGCCATAAGAAGATAACAGCTTAAAGTTTAAGATCACAATGAAAACTATTGACATGTATGTTATTTTGTTTGTGTGGCATCATAGGTGTTTGAAATTTACTGCTAGCTTATCCTATATGGAGAAACTCTAACATTTCTGTAACTTGTAAACCAAAAATATCAATAAATTTATTTCAATTTGTTGAACTTTTTTTCTCTTGTCACATATGATTATTTGAATATTCCCTTCGTTTTTTCACATAAAGGAAATTGTTCTTGATCTGCTTCTATTGGTCATCATTAGTTAGCAAAGATATCATCTATGGATTAAATATTTCATTAATTTCTGACCAAATATCAGATTGATTTATGAACAGAATCCTGTAAGAAAAAGCATTTCATAGCAATTTGACTTCAAGCTCCACCCACCATGCATATTATTGATATGAGATCTGCAAACAACGTAGACATGTGCACAATACCGTATAACAGTAGCATAGCAAGTATTACATAAAACTGACAAACGGTTGCTAAATTATTACAATTTCAAGCATTTTAAACTTAGCCCCGCCCACTAATTAATTTGCATGATATCATTACCAAAAACGATAGGGCCCTTGTACTCTACATAAGTATCCCATGTACTAAATATGGCAAGTCTGCAGTGTATGGCTCATGAGATATCGTGAAAACAAGCTAGCCGTCACACACCTACACATCTACATCTTTGCACACACGCCAAAGCTACTACAAAGGTTCCAGATGCCGTTGGCATTGGAACCAACAAAATGAAAGAAGGTATCGTAGACTACTTTGTTATTGCGAAACATGATCAAAGAAAGAAGGAGTTAAAGTTTTGCAAAGCTTTTTAACTTCCGGTCGGTTCTGACAACTAAGAATCTTCAAACAAGTTCGAAGCCATTAAAAATAAATAGAGAGCGCGAGCCAACAAAAAAATATAACCTTTAAAGTTGAGGTCTTGAAATTCAAAATTGAAACTTTTAATAATAATTAAACTGAAACATTAATTATCTCTATTTCAATGGATTGATTGATTAATTTGTGACGATGGCTTACATGTAAAAGTAAAAACCGATCCTGATGACCTAGAAAAAAATAACCACTCCGGTAAAAGGTTTGAAGAATAATAGAAAATACTTATGGACTATTTCACTTTCACACTAACCTCTCAACCTCAGATAGACGCATGTCACATCTCAGAAATACTTATGCATTCCAATAAATCGAAAATGTAAGTACCTAAAGACTTGGCGTAGCAAAGGCCACTTTTAATTGCAGATTATACTGAGTGTTAAGTGCAGTTGACTTATGTTTTTATATGATAAAACATTAAACGAAAATTCCTGTCCTCGAAAATTATTGTTGTATGAATTTTTGGACCAACAATGCCAACACTTTTCCAAAAATATTACAATGAATTATGTCCAAATGTTTCATACAAGATCATTTCTGAAAAGATATTGTAAATTGAATTATCTACATTTTGTTCTTCAAAATATATATATTTTTTAAATAACCTTTTTTCTTATTGTAACTGTTGATTGGATTGAGGTTGCGTTGTGGCCCACCCCAAATACCCCTGCCCTCCAATTTCTTATTGATAATAATAATAATAATAATAATAATAATAATAATAATAATAATAATAATAATAATAATAATAATAATAATAATAATAATAATAATAATAATAATAATAATAATAATAATAATAATAATAATAATAATAATAATAATAATAATAATAATAATAATAATAACACATAAATAAATAAAAATGAAAATTGATAATGATAATAACAATAACAACAATAACAAAAACAATAATAATAACAATAACAATAATAATAAATAATAATAAATAATAATAATAATAATAATAATAATAATAATAATAATAATAATAATAATAATAATAATAATAATAATAATAATAATAATAATAATAATAATAATAATAATAATAATAATAATAATAATAATAATAATAATAATAATAATAATAATAATAATAATAATAATAATAATAATAATAATAATAATAATAATAATAATAATAATAATAATAATAATAATAATAATAATAATAATAATAATAATAATAATAATAATAATAATAATAATAATAATAATAATAATAATAATAATAATAATAATAATAATAATAATAATAATAATAATAATAATAATAATAATAATAATAATAATAATAATAATAATAATAATAATAATAATAATAATAATATTAATGATAATAATAATAATAACAATAATAATAATAATAATAACAATAATAATAATAATAATAATAATAATAATAATAATAATACAAATAATAATAATAATAATAGTAATAATAATAAAAATAATAATGATAAAAATAATAATAATAATAATAATAATAATAATAATAATAATAATAATAATAATAATAATGATAATAAAAATAATAATGATAATGATAATGATAATGATAATAATAATAATAATAATAATAATAATAATAATAATAATAATAATAATAATAATAATAATAATGATAATAATAATAATAATAATAATAATAATAATAATAATAATAATAATAATAATAATAATAATAATAATAATAATAATAATAATAATAATAATAATAATAATAATAATAATAATAATAATAATAATATAATAATAATAATAATAATAATAATAATAATAATAATAATAATAATAATAATAATAATAATAATAATAATGATAATGATAATAATAATAATAATAATAATAATAATAATAATAATAATAATAATAATAATAATAATAATAATAATAATAATAATAATGATAATGATAATAATAATAATAATAATAATAATAATAATAATAATAATAATAATAATAATAATAATAATAATAATAATAATAATAATAGTAAAAAAGTTGTGGGCAGAGCCAACTGCTTCCCGTTAAACAATTTTGGCAAAGGATTAAGAAGCCACAAACTGCCCCAAAGAAAGAGACGTTCGAAAGCGCAAACCAGTGTGTGGTAGCTACTTAATATGGTTGGCCATGTGGCTCATAACGTATCCGAATATTACGCCTAAGAAAAATCAATTCTTATGTCGTACCAATCAGTTATTACGTCGTAACAGTCAGTTCTTAAGTCGTAACAATTCCTTTGCATACAAACAAAATTTTACGCGTAAAACTAATTTCAAAATTATATCTATTCTTACGCCTAAAGGAAACAGCCAATTAGCGATCCGTTTTAGACGTATGAAATGGAATTGTTACGACGTAACAACTGATTAATACGACGTAAAAATTATTTTTTCTTAGGCGTAATATTAGGAGACGTTAAAATCCGCAAGGCCAACCATAGACATATACCTGTTCCACTGATATATTATGCAACATTTCTTAGATGATTAGATGAAAATTCAAAAGGTATGAGGTGACCAATTTTATGTAGGATTTGATTTCATTTAAATTTGATTGTTTTCAAGGTGACATTAGTATTTCAAATTGTGATTAAGTAAAGTTGATCCAGGGATACGTTACTTTAGCTGGTTGAACATTGCTCTGTTATCTAAATTGCATTTCCTGAAATGTATATTTATGTTATATTGGATACAGGGCCGTATGATTATCTTATGCTGGTACAAACACTGTTCCACTGGGTGCACATTCGCCAGCATTTGCAAACAAATGAAATGTGACCATAAAGTTATATCAAAATACAAGCTCAAGCAAGCTCAGGCTTTGTTTGATACCCTGGCATCAGAAATAGCAATAAATTCAAGTCTTCTGGGTTTCAATGTTTACAAAATGTACTTCGTTTTTCAAACAAAAATGATTTTGTATCAATATATATATTTACATGTGAAAATTAAAACGAATGTTAGAATATTAAGATAATATCTTATCAAAATACTATTCAGGACCTGTCGTATGCTACCAGACTATACCTTTAAAGAAATTATTTGAAGATATTGTATACATGCAGGGTATTTGTTTATAATTAATAAAAGCCAATCATTGATGGCAAAAAGATCCGTCAGTTTTTTTTTCTGATAAATGTTTTGATATTACATCATTAAAACGTTAAGCAAGATATAGAGTAGGGAATTTCAGATGATTTTTTTTAAATGTATTGTAATCAATTTGTAAGCGAAGTTATACAATTGGTAGTGAACAATGAAGCATAATAACTACAATTTATCGTTTAGAATTTATCAATAATAATATGAGTGTATCCGTGATATTACTCCCCTGCGCTGACCGTTGTTGAAATGTTCAGTCCCAAACTTGGAAATTGGTCTTTGAGTGGATAAAGTGGAAAAACAGACACCATCAATTTTTAAAAGGAAAACGAGAACATTTTAACAGGAAAAGACTAGATGAAAATGTCGTTCCATAAAGAAACGCATGAACCAGGCACGCATGTCGGCAAACGAGTTGGAGGTCGTTTCAAATTTGATTTGGTCATTTGAATAAGCAAAGGGACATAAAGTGGATGATTCCTCTATGAAAACTAAGCAAGTCAATTGATTTCTCAAGCAGTTTAAGATTGCTGCTCATTATGAGTACTCAAGGAACGTGCTGTGGCACAGTGGTTAAGGAGTAATAGACACTTAACTTGCTTCGGTCCACTTAGCTGTAAAATGAGTACCAGCACAGCTGGTGTCCTGCCTCCAGGGGAGGCACGTACTCATCCGCCAGAGCGCCATGGAAAGCGGGGATAAGTACCGGCCCCTAGGATGGATTTAGCTTAGCTGTTTTAAATTTAAAAAAAATATGCAATTGACAATACAATATAAACGTTAATATTGTTGTAATTAGTTTACCGCAAGTGAGGTATAGCACGTTTTAACTTTGAAACAAACTAAACTTTAAAATATTATTGATTAAATAATACAACCCACACGTATTCAGACTAGACGGGACTCATACTTATGTGGGCCCAATATTCACACCTGACATTCAGATAGATTGTCCCTCATTAAGTTATGTACTTTTTTAATTAAATCAATTCAGCAGAAATTATGTTTTAAATTAAATGAATCTTAAAAAGAAACTCACGGAGTGAACAGAAAGCGGGAAAATTGTATTCAAAAAAAATCTCAAAACTATATCTGAAATCTGTGCGTAACAGGCTATACAGGAGCAAATTAATTAATCAAAGCCGTACAAAATATATCATCTTTAAATTTTGGATTGATTGATGTAACTACAAAAGTGTAAGGTAAACATTTTCAAGATCATTGTACAGTTGTAGTGTATAAATGATCACCCTGTCATCCTTTGCCATGTGTATATAAATATTCCTAACTGTTGTGGTTCATCAATAACTTTGGCATGTTTAGCTATGTCCCAATCAACATTTAGATGGGACATCCTTCCCTTTGAAAGTCTATGGACAGGTAGAGATTTTAAATTCCCCAAACCAGATGAATATATGAACAGCTTTTTGTATCACTATTTGCTCATTTCAATAAAAAGTACCTCACTTTGTATAATATCAAGCCTTTTTATAAAAGTTGGCCTTACAATTAGATTTTAGAAATCCATTTTAGTTCTGAAGTTATAACAAATTAAAGTTTGTAAAAAAAGAAATGACAGCATGTGCATGTGTATGAAAAGGAAAACAATTCCACTTTGTTCTTGTAGTTTTTTATATTTTTTTCAAAAATCATCAATCTTAAAGGTTCTCATATTGCATTATCCAATTTCCTGTTCACTATAGCCAACTTCTCTGATTTAACTGAATATTTGGCGGAAAAACCGAAATACAAAAAATTAGACATGAGTATTTTATAGTTTTATGATGAACAGTTTTCTCTCAGTGCAATGTTAACTGATATGTGCAATAATATTGATAGGGTTATTATATCAGTAGATACGTTAAAATGATTTTTGCCAGGGTTAATGTACATAAAGCCATTGGGCCAGATCGTATAAGTAATAAAGTAATTAAGTTATGTTCTGCTCAGATAGCACCAATTTTCACTGGAATATTTCAGGATACAATTGATACTGGTGAGATCCCTGTTATTTAGAAAACATCCACAATCTCTCCAGTGCCAAAATTAAATACAGTAACTACCCTAAATGACTATCGTCCAGTCTGCCAGTGGCACTTACTTTGATCATAATCAGATAATGAAATGTCTTGAAAAAACTTATTCTCAGGTTTTTGCTAGATGAGAATGGAGTTATTTTAGATCCATACAATTTGCCTACAGAGACAAAAGAAGTGTTGATGATGCAGTCTTAATGTTTTTGCATAAGATTCTTGAACGCTTAGAAACACCAAATTCTTTTGTTCGGGCTACATTTTGTTGACTTCTCAAGTGCTTTTAATTCCATTCAGCCGCACTTCTGCACTTGCTGATAAAAAACTGTTAAGTATGGGTGCCAATTTTAGGTTATTTATTATGGATCTTAAATTATTTAAGAGACAGACCACAGTTTGTTAAGATAAATGGCTTATGCTCTCTGATGTTTAGTCCATTAGTGCAGGTGCGCCCCAGGGTTGTTGTCTGTCTCCTATCCTCTTTTGCTTGTACACTAATGATTGCAGAAGTAAACATATTTGCTCAATTATCAAATATGCTGACGATATGCTGACGATACTGTAATAACCAGTTACCTTCTTAATAACTACCTGACTACTGTTCCGTATGAGGATGAAATTGGTGATTTTGTTGTTTGGTGCAATCAAAACTATCTGAAATTGAATTGTAAATAACCAAGAAGATGGTGTTTGACTTTAGGAAACGGTCATGTGATCGCGAGACCAGGCTGATGCAATGAGAACCAAGGCGTACCAAAGATTATATTTGTTTTACGAAAACTGAAATATTTCAAAGTTGACAATACTATTCTTAAGCTCTTTACCAGTCAGTAATATAAAGCGTGTTAACTTTTAGTATTATCTTGTATAGTCAGACTGCTTACAAAAGATTCAACTTAAGAAACTGAAGAAGATCGTAAGGCCGCAAGCCGTGTTGTTGGTGCTGACATATGTCTGAAGTCCGTCTCTGATCTGAACAATGAAATGATGCAGCGAAAAATAACTAAAATATAAAATGACAACACACATCCGCTCTTCCCACTATTAATTTTCTGCCGTTTACGGAAAAGACTTCGTAAGCCACGGTCCAAGCATAACAGATTCAGGTTTTTATTTGTACCCTCTATTTCCCTGTTCAACTTGAAAGTGGTCCGATAGTTTGTGTTTTTGTATTTTAAGGCATATATATATATATATATATATATATATATATATATATATATATATATATATATATATATATATATATATATATATATATATATATATATATATATATATATATATATATATATATATATATATATATATATATATATATATATATATATATATATATATATATATATATATATATATATATATATATATATATATATATATATATATATATATATATATATATATATATATATATACATATATATATATATATATATATGTATGTATATATATATATATGTATATATATATATATATATATACAAATATATATATATACATACATATATATATATATATGTATGTATGTATGTATGTATGTATGTATGTATGTATGTATGTATGTATGTATGTATGTATGTATGTATATATATATATATATATATATATATATATATATATATATATATATATATATATATATATATATATATATATATATATATATATATATATATATATATATATATATATATATATATATATATATATATATATATATATATATATATATATATATATATATATATATATATATATATATATATAAATATATATATATATATATATATATATTTATCTTGACTGGACGTTATTGTTTTTAGCATTTAAAAATATTTACCGAAATTTAAATTTTTCCTAATTATTTTTCCTAACTTTTATATTGATATATTTTTTAAATATCTTTGTACGTTTTGCTACAGGGCGACAAATTTCCATATTTTGTGGTGGACGACATCAATTTATCTTATCTTTATCTTATTTTATCTTGTCCCATTCTGACTGTCTGAGATCACAAAATATTGTGCAATTTATACTAATCATCTAAGCTTTAAAACGCTTTGCTGTTTCCATGGTTTTAGTATATTGTAAACCATTGAAGCTCATGTTGCTGCTAGCTGTATACATACCTTTAAATAATGTTCTGTGCTTATTTATTAGTTCTTTCTGTTTGACAATGTATCAGAAAAACATGAAGTCACAAGTACATAAAACGTCTACTAAAAAATATTATAATTGTACTTTAAAATCCATTTGGTTTATTCTAGTGTCAGTCGAAAACTCACAAACTAGTTAATTGCACATTATATATTAAGCAGTTAGGGGTAAGAAAAATGATTTTTCCAAAAAGATTTGATAGTGTCATTTTGGAAGCACTTTCATCTTCTTTAGAACGACTTAATATACAATAAACACACTTACCCTTGTGTATGGTTATGAAATTAGTATCCTACCAACCCTCAACTAAATATCATATTTCATGCAGAATTCAAATTTCTCCTTGAGGTGCATGTATGTTTTAAATTTTTAAAATAAACAAACTTCAATCATTCATTAACCACATTTCACAAGGTGGTAACTACGTACTGCTTGTATAATAACTTTGCGGCCAATATCCTATAGTTCCATGTGGTAATAACACAGTAATCCACCTGCATGCCTGCACTTATCACTACCACTGTAATATTTTATCTCGCTAAGAAGACTGGATTTTAAGAGGAAGTTTTACATTTGTCATGATTAAAATTTAGACATACCCACACTGTACCTTAATCGATACGTAATGCATCGTTCTAGGGAATTTGTGTACAATCATCACAAACTGATATGAATTGGTGGCATATTTTGATGACATTGTCATCTAAGCTTTGGGGAAAATGTTAATAAACAACCAACAATCAACTGATTAATATCAAATTTCGCCCTATTTTCATTTTCAGTGAAAATGGAAGTAATTGCATTTGCAAACGAGGACAAAGGTCTCATCAGCTGACATTTCATATCTCCTCCGAGACAATGAGTATGAGTATAACAGTTTGTAAAAGAGCAACACACGCATATAAGTACAGCATTTGAAAAGGTAGTAAAACCCAAGGTATCACTGGTAAAACTACGACGTGAATCTTCATTGGAATTATTTATTGGCGGGTAAACATGGCAATAGTTGTTGCATTCACCCCAGTCATACAATTTGGAAAACGAGTAAAAACTTGCGCAATTTGACGTGAATGTGCACAAAAGATAGATAATTTCCTGTAATCCCAGATCAAAAAATCGTAATCTACAAATGATCCCCCAATCATATTGGCAGTCAGTACAACAAGAGATCATTTTTAATGGGATTATTTGATTGCGGTAAACATGACAATTGTCGTTGTATTCACCCATATTTAGCTAATCAAATGTTGCTTGAGTATTTTGCAATTTTGACCAAACTTTTAATTTCTGAAAAAAGATCTGAAAGAGTTATAGGCCTAATTTATGCCAATTTTGATACAGCAAAAAGACCAAAACGGATTTTTTTTTTTTTACTGCTGTTGACCTATTTTCCTCCTGATACCCACGTTATTGTTATATAACTTATGAACAGAGGTTTTGTCAGGTTTTGCAATTTAAAAGAAATTGGAGATGAATATAATTTGCTCTTAATTTGTCCATTCCTTTCTGAAATTCACTGTAAATTTATTCCCAAATATTTCTTTTAACCCGCAACTAGATCAAAATGTAATATTTTATTATCAGCTAGTTCTAATACTTATTTGTGCAGTTATCACACTTCTCTTTGATTAATGTTTGTTGTAAGAACCTCAATCATGTACCATTTAATTTATCGTTTATGTTTGTGACAAAGGCCAGATGGCTTAGAGCACTGGTAATAAATTGCATTGTATTGTATTGTTATTGCTACATTTGGCACTTGGTATAGTGATTTTGTCCATCTTAGCATGATTTTCGTCCCCCTCCCCACCCCCATGTTAAATTCAGAAATTTGAGAGATAATTCTAGAACACATTTATTGTCCTTTCCCCGAACAGCAGAATCCTTCACAAAAAGGTTACTGTTTGGATGTGACAAATCTAAAACAGTCAACAAATTTCCGAGGGATGTGTGTAAAATTTCATTGAGATATGATTTTTTATTTTTTATTTTCAAAACATTTGTGTTATATCCTTTAAAAATAAGTAAGTTGTCATTTTAAACAAAAAAATAATCAGTTTTCTTTTGAATAACTCTCCGTTTGACTCCCCCTTTACCACATTTCCTAATCCCGTTCTCACACACTGAACGACAAAGGGGAAGGGAGAATACTGGTATATCAATATATAACGGTTGCTAAATCAAAGTACATATATATTCCGCACGATTGACTTGATTGATCGTTTAAGGTTTTGCGGACCATCAATATTCAAAACTTGAAATCCCCATTATCCTTAAATTCATTTGACAGTTTGAGAAATCATTGTGTTTTCCTTTCGGAATTTCTTTAGGCATAGTTTTCGTAGACACTATTTTGGTTATCCTAGACTGCTAGAGTAGAGGGGACACCAATACAACTTGTCATCACCAATAAAACTGGTGGGCGCAAAACAGAGAAATATTCACAGAATGTTAAAATTAGAGTTTCTTTAGCTGGTACTTAACATTTCCTTTGTCGGTACCATTTTGTATTCCTAGTGTTCATTATTTTGAGAAGGGTATTTTGTTTGAACAATTCCATGTTGAATTTGCAGCGGTGAAAGTGATGAAAAAGACAGTTATAAGAATAAATGACATCATCGGATGCTGTCAGATAATTCTGGGTGTTACAATACATGGCAGTAGTGACGATGAAATAAGCTATAACGTAAAGACAAATGAGTACATTCCTTCATGTAATTTCGTTATCTTGAAGTGCATAAAAGCTTAACTGCGGTACTTCTTAATTAAGCTATAGCTTAATTCAGAAAAAAAAAAAAATTCAGTACAAAAAACTGATAGATAAGTTTGCACTATTACTGAATTTAACAAACTATTTTTAAAATAGTAATGCAATTCTTATAAAGAGATAATCTTTTTGCCTTCTTTGGTTTAGTCTTGTGGAGATAAATTATAAAAATAGACTCACGAACAGTTACATATTCCTGCTCTGAACAAGTTTTATGCCATTGAGCAAGAAAAGTACCAATCACCATTTGACAAAACAGGAATTTGGAGTAAAAAATCATTGCAACCGTTAAGTACAATGTACGACTGTATCAAGTTTTGATACAAACAGACGAATAAGTCATTGATTATTCCTTCGTTGGCGCTTTTCTTATGTCGTTAGACTTCAAAGGCTTTTCCTTACTCTAAAATTGTTACATTTCAGTTTACATGGTATAATACTAAACAAATATCTACGTAACCTGCTGTCTGAAAAATCGCAACTTCCCAACAATTATTTGAATAAGGTTTTTCAGTTTTTAGGCATAATGTATGCTCTCAGTTGTCTGCCACCGCTTTTCTTTGTCAAATCATGCTCCATCCAGCAAAAAAGAAACTAGTCTTGTAAGAGACATATTGAATTAGAAAAACATTTACCCCCAGAGTGACTATACTACATCATGAAACTAAAAGTTTGACTGGCTTTCACAAATAGTACTACAAAAACAGCCATACACAACAGCATTAGCATTAGCACAGCATTTCTAGCATATCCAATAAATGAAATAGCTTTCGTATCTATCAAAATTGCTAACAAATAAGCCATTTTACAGCTCTAAAGCACTGAATTTCATGCATGGAATTAATCATCCAAAATGGTTTGAGCGGGTTGGGGGAGGTAGGTTAGCCAGTTAGGTGATACCGACAATGCCCTAAAATAAGAATTTAGGTTTTGAGTATTGGCATTGTCATCATATTCGCGAGATGCACGACCCAGACCGGTCTTGAGAATTGATTAATTCAGCCATTTCTTTTCAGATCAAAAATTTACAGTCAAAGAATGGGCACAATATTTAGAGGATCAATGGTCAAACATGTCCATCTTACACATGTTATATGAAAGAGGACTTCAAAAGAAACAAAATGGTGAAGAAAGCGTTAACAAATATGTCTTATCTGTGTAGAATTGACTGGTGTAGAAAGTCTACCATAAAAGTTTGGTATCTTCATCCTCACTTTCTTAACAATTGTTAATGCATTTTAAAGAAAGTTTATTTAGCTGATTTACTATTTAAATTATTTTCCTCCAACTTTTTTTAAGTGGTATATTATAAATACCTTCCTAGATTCAGTTTGATTACTTTTTTGACATATCCCATAACTTTTAAGCCACAAAATCGCAGGACAAAATATGACAGAATACATTCAGAATTTGAGAAATCTGCAGCTATGACACAACAACTGATTTCAATCCTTTCTACGCAAATTATACCAAACATTAATTAAACTTAGATATCTCCTTAACAGAATATGATTTTTGAAAATGCTTTCTTCACTATTTTGTTCTTTTGAAATTCTCTTTCAAATATTGTTTGACTCCTGACTAATCCTTTTAAGGTGCATAAAAAAGGTCACCGAGTGATTTTGTATGTTTCGCAGAGTACACGATTCTTACCCATGGCCGGATTTACACTTCTTTGTTAAAATTTAGGGTGCACAAATTTTGACGTCACATTGTGTCTACTAACTGTGGTGTAGCGGTTATCATAACTGTCTACAGACCAAGAGGCCCTGGGTTCAAGCCTGGGTTGGGTAGACACGCCAGTGCACCACAACTGGTTATCAAAGGCCGTGGACATTGATTTGGTTGTCAATGTTATGTCTGTCTGTACGTCGTACCTGTGTTCTCGTCCGGGTCGTATTAAGCGTTTCGTGATAGCATTCTTACTATCATAACCGAATACGCAGGCGACGACCCCGTCATTGTAATTGTGTGTTCACTTGTCGTCGACGTCACATTGTAAACAAGGAATTTCAAAGTCTCTCAATATTCCGAATAAACTCACAAGACTATAAGCGCACAAAAAATGACGCATTCGTTGTTTCTCACGGCCGTACCACAAGGAGCGTCTTATTAACACTGGGTATAAAAACACGTATTGTATACAATCTACTACGTACACGCGGTCAGGACATTCAAAATCTGTTTTGAAAAGGAATTAAAGCGCATGTGGGCCTAACTGCAGCATGTTTCAAGGACTTTGATCTTTAAGGAAAAGAAATTCTCATCATTTTCAAAGATTGAACTTCGAAAAAGAAATATAGCATAATGATTTAATGTTTTTTTCCCCGCATACATTTTGCATATGTCTTTTGTGTGCTCTCTATGACAAAAAGACAAATATTGTTGAAATTGTGTAAACCTTTAAAAGTATATGGACGTGTTGAGCAAGAGAGGCTCAATTGCTTTATAATCTATTTAAAACCATCATAGTAGCAAAAGAACTTCGTCAAAATCGGTTAAAGATTGACCATTTTACGGCATTCCTAAATCTGCATTCCTAAATCTCAGTCTTCTCAATCTTATTTAATTGTTTAGAGAGAAAATAAACTGAATATTCCGCATTATACTGTTCTCTCTTTTTTCGAAGTTAAACAGAGTCACCATTTATTATTTACAAATATTAATTTGAAGAAACAATTTATTGATTTTTTGCAAACAAAAATATGTTTGAAGTTGGCGAAATCAAACAATATCACAACTTAAGATTTCATCTTTGGGGATAATACATATTTTGTAGTTAATTGAAATATTTCAAAGTCGTAGATTTAATATACGATTATGCAATATATTGTTTTAGATACTTCATACTATGTCGCAATTATAATATCAAAACAATAGAGCTACCATAGTTACCTTACCTTAGATTACCTCATTCTCTCCGGCCCAGACATCAACTCTCCGTTCACTTCTTTCACTTGCTCTCATCGTACACCAGTCCACAATCTCCACCCTGCTCTGTCTCTCTCCTTCTCAACCATTCTCCTCCATGTCGTCGTAGGTCTTCCACCACAAAGATATGGCGCGATCATCATCTATTTCTCTTCTTGAAACATGTCCAATCCAGTTCCATCTTATTCGTCTTATTTCATCACTTACTCTTTGCATTTATGCTATCTCTATTATTCGTTCGTTCGTCACTATCTGATTTGCAAATTCTTCCTTAAACATTTGAACTGGAATGTGTCCAGCTTCTTTTCATCTCCCTTTGTCAACTTCCATGTTTCACATCCATATAATAGTACGCGCAGAAATAACGTCCTGTACAATTTGATTTTTATTTTTCTTCCAATGCTTGCAGAATTCAATACCTTATTTATTCTAAGGAACGCTCCTCTGGCGTTGGTCATTCTGTTGTGAATGTCCTTAGCTCATCCTCCATTGGCACTTAGCGTTGCTCCAAGGTTTACAACGTACTCTACATCCTCAACTTCTTTACTTCTTACTTTTATTTTTGCATTCCTTTTGCTATTTATCATCATGCTCTTACATTTCTTATAGTTGAGCTTCAGTCCAACTCTCCTGGCTTTTTCCACCAACACCTCTGTCTTATTCATATATGATCAAACTTTGATGATAGTAGTGCTATATCGTATGCTAAATCTAGATCTTCCAGCATTGACATGAAATTCCATCGAATACCTGTTCTCTTCCCTTTCGTCACTCTCCTTATCACCTAATCAATCGTTAAGAGAAAAAAGAAATCCAGACACCACACACCCTTGCTTAACCCTTGATTTTACAAAGAACCACTCTGAAACACCTTCATCCTCTAGCACTACACATTCAAACCCTTATACATTTCCTTCAACATCCCAACTATCTTTGTTGGTATCCCGTATTCTCTCATAATTTGCCATAAGCTCTCTCTGTGCAGGGAGTCAAAAGCCTTTGCCATAATTGAGCTACTGAGCCATAGTTACTAGTACCTTAAATTTGTATGTACTTTCTAGGATATCATCTTTTTACTTTTGGAGATCTTGACTCAAACAGTCAAAGGAGTTTGAACAGTCCCTGGTTTGAACTTGACTAAAGAAGATGCAGGTTGGGAGTATGATCAGGAAAATACTCAATTGATTGTAATTTGGAGGTAACATGATCACCTCCAAAATACATTACCTGGAGCTTCATTATATCGAAATATATTATATGTTTTGTAGACCTTAAGACTATCTATATGTAGGCAAATTTGAATGGAAAAGGTTACGAACAATTATTCTGAACTGATTAAATACGTTTAGGTCTATGGGGTATCAAGAATAGCTATGTAGAGAGAACTGTGAAGATGGTGTTCAAATTTGTTGATCATCATTGTAAACTTTGCAAATGAATTTTAAGCTTGGCTGATTAACGAAAGCCGATGAATGATTAAGACAGGGCTCACGAAAGGTTAACTTATTTGGGATATCACATCACTGTGTTTGCATATCCCATTGTAGGCCCTATATTACATTTAGACAATCTGTTAAAACAATCTACTAAGATGAATTTCTCTTGTTGATATTTTTTGTATGGTGACCTGCACTGGATAAACCATGTGTTGTAACTTGTGCATTACTCTTTGCATTTTGTGTTTTGGCAAAGAAACTCTTCTTTTTAGAAGTATTCTTTTGTACTTTAAATTTTGCTCTTATAGAAAGGTGTAATAATATTGTAACATTTCTTGTAACGAAATGAAGAAACATTCGACACACCAGTTCAATCATTTCATCTTACACCTATTTCAAAAGTTAAATATAATAATGACAAAACGTAAATACATCAAGAATGCTGCGAGTAAAAGTATTTTAGGTTTTCAAGTCAACTATATTATCTGCGACAGTTTTTGCTAGTGTATCAGATTAAATTAGTTAAAATTCGACAACAATCAGATGGGTATCTTGATTTTGCAATTTTTGTAGTATTCCTTGAACAGTTGAATCCAATATACACCTGGTTTATGCAGCAACCAAACGTTGACATGATCTAGGCCTATGATTTAGGTATGTATGCATGTATATTTTTTGTATCATTATTTCTTCTGATAAAAAAAAAAACCTTTGTCAGTGTTACTTTTTCGACACTTTTATTGAAACCAAACTCAGAATATATGCAGGGAGATTTCTATGGTGTGTGTATGCGCACAAAATGGCACCACAGCTACTGATATCCTATTTTGAACATTCTTTGAAATACCAGTAAAATGCCTATTATATCTTACGCCCACCAGTTATATTCAAAACGCCATTTCCTATTTAACTCTATGATCACCAAAATAATGAGATATGTGTATGAAAATATTTACCAAGAAAACACAATCGATGCCCATGCAGATTAGTCAATGGGATCTCAATATCCAAATGTTGATGGTCCATGACAACCTAAGCTATTAATCAATCGTTCAATTGGAGTATCTATTATTTTGAATTACCGTTGTAACAAAGTCACTTCTCGTTTTCTGTCTATAGATGCGATACACTGGGGGCCAGTTTTAAATCCATAAAACATTATGAAAGTACTCTTCTTTCAAGTTTTGGTTCAAAGTTAATGTACAACAGACAACTTTTTTAGGAATTTAAAGCACATAATAAAATAATAATAATGTATTACGATTAATCACCAAACAGCAACGTTTTTCAGATCCTTTCAATCTCTGCAGATTGTATAATTCGGAAAATCGAAAAATGTTTCAGGTCTGAAGAAATGTGGCTGGAACTTGGTCCGTATACTTATTATAAAGGTGCAGAGCTTTGCTGTTCGACTACGCCGTACATCTGTACATGTATTGAAAGCTACACTTTCAATTTTTCATTTATCATTCTGTAACTGGCATCCCCAAAATTAGTTCGAATTTCTTATTAGGATCATTATGTATCATACTTTAAATTCTGAACAAAATAGTATAAAATTATGTCAAAAGCACTAATAGTTTCCAAGGTATGGCTTATCGAAAGTTTGAAGAATTTGTAATGAAATAATGAGATTCAAACTTCTTGGACATCTTCAACTACTCCCATTTAACTAGTGTTAGAGGAGGATTGAAAACAATAAGTTAACATAAGGAAATGAATTAGTTTTTTGACTTTGATATCCCAAAAGTTACATAAAAGTTACATAATTTATAATAATAAGGTTTGAAAATTATATGTAAAATAGTCAATTGTTACCCGATGTTGCGCTATTTTCATGGTTTGTAACATATTTTCATCCAATAAAACTCAAGTTGTTTTTACCTGTTCATGGATATTTATAATATTTAATTAAAGTTTGCTAATCATATCATAGAACTATAAACACCATGATCACATTTAGTTGGTCATTGGTTTTATTGCCATTTATATTCTCTCTATCTCGTTAAGCGATTATGTATGCGAGTTGTAGATCACGCTCATACTTTGTGATAGATGTCACCGTAACAAAGACACAACTTAGACTATTATCTCTTCCCGATAATTAAACTATTTATTTTATATTGTTTGTCTCAAAATGACTGGCATCATAATTTTTGTCGTGCACTTTAAAAAAAATAAAGTTTAATCTACTATAATTATTTTCAAAACAATTTGGAATATTCTCGAAGTAGGGTCCCAGCGATTGTTTGAGTATTTATGAGCATCATGTCATCTGCTAAGAGACCTTACACGGTTAGCTACCCGTGAAAAAAGTAAATATAAGTTTACCTTCCCTTTCCTCAATTTACTCATTTCATGTGTTCTTCAGAGCTACCACGATAAACATGATCAAATTGTGAATCAGAAAAACTTTGTATGAACCAGGATAAGAATATATACATCATTGTTATTATTACGTTTGTTACAGTAATACCTGTAAATCGTATCATAATATATTACAAAATGGAAAGCATAATAATAAATACTTTTTAACCGCTTATTGGAGGTTTGTTCATCACTTTTCAAGTACAACCAACATTTTGATGAGTTTTTGACATGACACCAACACCAAAAACAACAGAGCACATCTACAGACAGACAGACCATGAGCATGTGTACCACATATGACATCAATCCAGTGTATCGTTCTTGAGATATTGAGGCAGGCAGGCAGGCAGGCAGACAAACACATACATACATACATACATACATACATACATACATACATACATACATACATACATACATACATACATACATACTACATACATACATACATGCATGCATGCATACATACATGTATACATACATACACACACACACACATACATGCATGCATATGCATGAATACATACATACATACAGTAAAGAAGGCATTTTCAAGAGTTTTAAGTTTCCCGTAGCAAGGATATTTTTCCCAGGGGTATTTTGAATTTGAAATATGTAACATTGCATAGAGCTTTAACGTTAGGATAGCAAAGAATCATGGGAAATATCACAAAATGGCGGCTTCCATGTAGCAAAATGTTCCCATTTTTAGGAACATTTATGTTCCCATTAATAAGTATGCTGCCGGACTGACTGTGCAATAATATCAATTGTGCTGAATCTATTACCGACTGAACCAAGGTTATAAATATATTACTATTTCTAAGATCATTATCGTAACATAGTATTAAGTAGCAGCAGGTATATATGAGACTTGTATCTTCGTCAGTGCTTTTGTTTATACTTCAGATCAACGTGTTTTTTTTTTAAACAACATAAAATTAACATGTAAAATTGATATAACTGTGATGGTCATAATTTCACGTTCAATAAGTTTTTATTTATATTACAATTCAAATTTTGTATTGCATTTTCATCAGCGAAAACAATTCTCAAATACATTATGTGTGTTTTTCATCAGATAATGCTTGGCGATATCCACAGATCAGCGTTTGATGAAAATTATTCATATTAACCAGAAAACCAAAATGTTTAGCGGTTCTGATGGATTCTTGATTGTTGGTTGATTTTAAAGCTTTATACTAATTGGCATTACATATCATGAAATATGCTAAATAATATAATATTCATTTAAGCTATGCCTACCATGCACTTGTATGATGCAAAACATGCATACAGTTGCACATTTATCACTGGTTTTAATTAAAAAAAAGACATAAAGCTCCACCTACGTGACATCACTACCAAACCAATAGATCACATACAAACAGTGCCTCATTTGTGCACCGCATATGACATGTGTGCGATGTGCTTTTAGGTTTTTTGGAGCACGTTCACATTAAGAAACGCACATTTGTGATAGAACCTGTTAACAACATAAGCATGTACACAAAAACTAACAAATAAGATGCACGTATGATGCAAACAGATGTATCGTTGCTATTAATTTATCACTTTCTCAAGTTTTATTTAATTTAATATTAAGCCTGCGCTCCCCCAACGCCACTTACTTATATGCATGACATCACCACCAAAAACAAGAAGGCACACAAACAGACACTGGGTTGTACCACATATGACCTCTATCCAATGTATTGTTCTTGAGTGACTGTTTTTACAGGCTCTTTGCATACAAACTACATTTAGCCTCGCCCTCTATTTTTATTAATGATATTCCATAATTTTATACCACGAATATGTATACACTAACTAGCAACATAAATATACCAATAGTATGAATCAAAACAGACATGTAGTTAAAATATAAGCATTTCAAGATTTTTACATTAAGCCCCGCCAATCTTATTAATATGCACGATATCACCACCAAAAACAATAGTGCACATCTACAGATCATGGGCTATCTGTGCACCATGACATGATTGTAGTGTACCATTCTTGAGATACTGTGTTGCCAAGCTCTTTTCAGCAAAATCCTATTAAGCCCTGCCTACTATGCATATTGATGAATTTCAGCATATTTATACCTTAAATAGTACACACTATTTAATACAATAATTATAACAAATGTGAAAGAAAACAAACATGTGATCGTTAAGACATAAGCATTTTAACATTGTTACATTAAGTCCTGCTTAATCATTAATATGCATGACATCATCACTAAAAACAACAGAGCACATCAACAGACCAAGAGCTATATGTGTACCACATATGACATGAATCCAGTAAATCGTTCTTGAGATATCGCGTTAACAAACTTGCTGTCACAGACAAACACATACATACATACGACATACTACATACATACATGTATGCATGCATATATGCATGCATGCATACATGCATACATACATACAAACACACATACATACATGCATACATACACATATGTATGTACATGCATGAATATACATATGCATGCATATGCATGAATACATACATGCATACATACATACATACATACATACATACATACATACATACATACATACATACATACATACATACATACATACATACACATACACACATACATACATACATACATACATATACATACATACATACATACATACATACATACATACATACATACATACATACATACACACATACACATATGTCAGCATGACTGCATAGGTTTATTATGTTTTTAGCATCGGAACCAATAAAGGGTAAAAAGTAAGAAGCATCCTAGTCCATGTTTAACATCAGTTCCCGATAAGCGTGTAAAGATACTGTTGTCTGACTGTCTGACTTCTATAAGACTGTAAGAAGAGTATTGCGTAATCAGAATCAGTTTACTGTTCAACAAGAACGGCTTAATAATTTGAAGGAAAAAATTGTCTTGCAAAGTGCTATAAGAAAAGCAAACCTTTGATTTAAGTGATATCTAATTCCCAAAAAGGTACCTTTCTTTCCAAATCACACAGATATGTCCTGAATATGGTGACGTGCATTTCAAATATATTTTAAAAATATCCGCCGAAATGTCATTATAAGACTTTTGTTCTGGCTTAGAGCTTGTTTAGTTGATTTACAATTTCTTTGCTCAATGAATTATCTTTCTATTTTATCTTGAGGAGCTTTCGTGAGTTACTTGACGGGAAATCTATACATCCAGTGGATATTTGTACATCCTATCTACGTCCATATTGTATGATCCTACACTACTTTTCCATTGTATTATTAATTTTGCTTCTGTAATCGTTTGGATTTCGTTTCTTGTTTTACTCGAAATTAAATAAAAATGTTTGTCCTTAGAATTACCAGCCTACAAGTATTCTTTTATAAATGCACGTTATTTCCAGGAGTCAGTCAGTTAAGTAAAAAGAAACATCAGTAGCAAAAAAAGTCAAAGTAAGAGTTATTTTTGGCTAAAAATAAATATTAGCAAAGAAAAACGAACTTAAGAGCGTCATGGTGAGAAACGATCATTTGAAATTACATCTTCTTACAATTATTGCGAAGTCTCTGTTCCCATCATTATCTAATTCAGATGGTTTCCATATCAAGATTAAAGTATTTTACATATTTCAAAAAGTCTGCCGCATTTTAAAACTTAGGTTTTCTAGAAACAAGGCTTTGCCCTTGTCAACGTGAAGGAAACACAATCTGATTGGTCGAAATGTTACACAATCACTGATCATGCACCGACAAGCCAATTGGTGAAGGTCAAGCAATTGTCTTGAGAAGAGATTCCCTCTTTAACATAGCCACCTACCTTGAATAATGCATATATAAATTTACATAACATGAATTTACAGATTTCATGTGTTCCTCAGATCTACCACAATATGCATGATCAGATTGTGATTCAAAATAACTTTGTATAAACCAGGATAGTAATACATATATCATTGTTATTATTACAACGTTTGTTACAGTTATACCTGCAAATCGTATCATATCAAACCACAACATGAAAAGCATAATAATAAATACTTTTCACCGCTTATTGGCGGTTTGTTTATCATTTTCCAAGTAAAACCAGCATTTTGATGGGCTCTTGAAGTAGCATCATTGCTGTGTAATAATATCAATTGTGCTGAATCTATTAACGACTGAACCAAGGTTAGGAATATATTACTATTTCTAAGATCATTATCATAACATAATATTAAGTAGCAGCAGGTATATACGAAAGTTTGATCTTCTTCAATACTTTTGTTTATACTTCAGATCAACGTAAAATTAAGACGTAAAATTGATAAAACTAAGACGGTCGTCATTTTACATTCAGTAAGTTTTCATTTATAATACTATTCAAATTTTGTGTTGCTTTTATATCAGTGACAACAATAATTTTGCTAGGTCTTTTTTCTGTGCATGAGTGATAATGATTTACATTATGCCGTCATGGAGAATCATTGGAGCACAACTTCCTTAGCTGCATGCCTAGCGTTAATTATCACAAATGCGGAAATTATTCCCAGCAATATCTGCAATTTAGGGGATAAATGCCACTTTGTTCAGTCGAATGGGAGTTTTAGTATGAAAGTTGTGTTATCCTTGAAATCTAGAAGTGCGTTACTATTATGTGGTAAGAGTTTGCTTTAAAATAATTTAAGATG